>CM060281.1:5614880-5842804 GCA_030684275.1 Acipenser oxyrinchus oxyrinchus | reverse complement strand
ATGTAATCCTAGCTACGCCCCTGTAGAGGCATGCTTCATGGGATTGTGAGAAGTGCTCATTCATGCATGAATGCATGCCTTATTCATGTGATCAACATAAATGTGTTACAAAGAAACACGGAGTGAATGTTCCTTCAAGCATGAATGCATGTCAACGGAATGAACACATGTAATTAACACATGAATTAACAGGGCTGAACTCCAAATGAATGACTTCAGAACTCAGAGGATCCAGCTGCTCAGGTTGCAACTACTCAGGTCGAGCAGCAGAGAGCACGGACACTCTATCGAGGTCTCAATAAACCGACACATTGGATATCCATTCAGAGCTTCGCTTTTCAGCTCTTCGGGTACGGAAGCCAATGGCATTTGAATGGGCGGGTTCTACAGCGCAGAGGTTAGGTTGCGCGGTGTTCGGGCTGGCATGTGAATACTAAACAGTCCTGCAGAAGTTTGGGGCGGAAGAGCGGTCTGATTTAATGATTACTTGAGTTACTTTCTGTGAATATGATTGTTTGATAAAGTCAGGATTCTGCGGGGAGGGATCACTGGCAAGGCTCACCAATAATGAAGTATGTTGAATGCTGGGTTTGCGGTTGAAGGTGTTACGCAAGGACTGCAAGAACCGGCGTGTTTAGGAAGAGACGCGAATGGGTTGAATCCGGTAGTGTAGTCTTACAGCACGCAGGGCTATGGGTTTGGGAAAGTGTAGTAAGCTGGTAGTACAGAACAAATTCAAAAGCGCATCACCGACAAGCGTGCAGACCAGCAGAGTACTGCCAGCGCAAAGACCGTGTTCTGTGTAACGCAGAGTCCGTGTTAGAACGAGCGCTATTGGTTTAGTGTATTTAAGGAGAAAACTATATTATTATTCATTAGTAATTTACAGACGCTTTTATCCTAAGCGACTTACAGAGACTAGGGGTGAATCTATGCATCACAAGTACCTCCAAGTCTTCTCTTTGTAACCTCTTCAATTCAGTGTGAGTGTCAGTGCTGTAGTGTAAGTTGCTGTGCTGTATTGAGGGGATGGTATTTTGCTGTGCTGTATTAGGGGATGGTATTTTGCTGTGCTGTATTAGGGGATGGTATTTTGCTGTGCTGTATTAGGGGATGGTATTTTGCTGTGCTGTATTAGGGGATGGTATTTTGCTGTGCTGTATTAGGGATGGTATTTTGCTGTGCTGTATTAGGGGATGGTATTTTGCTGTGCTGTATTAGGGGATGGTATTTTGCTGTGCTGTATTAGGGGATGGTATTTTGCTGTGCTGTATTAGGGGATGGTATTTTGCTGTGCTGTATTAGGGGATGGTATTTTGCTGTGCTGTATTAGGGGATGGTATTTTGCTGTGCTGTATTAGGGGATGGTATTTTGCTGTGCTGTATTAGGGGATGGTATTTTGCTGTGCTGTATTAGGGGATGGTATTTTGCTGTGCTGTATTAGGGGATGGTATTTTGCTGTGCTGTATTAGGGGATGGTATTTTGCTGTGCTGTATTAGGGGATGGTATTTTGCTGTGCTGTATTAGGGGATGGTATTTTGCTGTGCTGTATTAGGGGATGGTATTTTGCTGTGCTGTATTGTATGTATTAGGGATGGTATTTTGCTGTGCTGTATTAGGGGATGGTATTTTGCTGTGCTGTATTAGGGGATGGTATTTTGCTGTGCTGTATTAGGGGATGGTATTTTGCTGTGCTGTATTAGGGGATGGTATTTTGCTGTGCTGTATTAGGGGATGGTATTTTGCTGTGCTGTATTAGGGATGGTATTTTGCTGTGCTGTATTAGGGGATGGTATTTTGCTGTGCTGTATTAGGGGATGGTATTTTGCTGTGCTGTATTAGGGGATGGTATTTTGCTGTGCTGTATTAGGGGATGGTATTTTGCTGTGCTGTATTAGGGGATGGTATTTTGCTGTGCTGTATTAGGGGATGGTATTTTGCTGTGCTGTATTAGGGGATGGTATTTTGCTGTGCTGTATTAGGGGATGGTATTTTGCTGTGCTGTATTAGGGGATGGTATTTTGCTGTGCTGTATTAGGGGATGGTATTTTGCTGTGCTGTATTAGGGGATGGTATTTTGCTGTGCTGTATTGTGTTGTATTAGGGGATGGTATTTTGCTGTGCTGTATTAGGGGATGGTATTTTGCTGTGCTGTATTAGGGGATGGTATTTTGCTGTGCTGTATTAGGGGATGGTATTTTGCTGTGCTGTATTAGGGGATGGTATTTTGCTGTGTTGTACTGTGCTGTATTAGGGGATGGTATTTTGCTGTGCTGTATTGTGTTGTATTAGGGGATGGTATTTTGCTGTGCTGTATTAGGGGATGGTATTTTGCTGTGCTGTATTAGGGGATGGTATTTTGCTGTGCTGTATTAGGGGATGGTATTTTGCTGTGCTGTATTAGGGGATGGTATTTTGCTGTGCTGTATTGTGTTGTATTAGGGGATGGTATTTTGCTGTGCTGTATTAGGGGATGGTATTTTGCTGTGCTGTATTAGGGGATGGTATTTTGCTGTGCTGTATTGTGTTGTATTAGGGGATGGTATTTTGCTGTGCTGTATTGTGTTGTATTAGGGGATGGTATTTTGCTGTGCTGTATTAGGGGATGGTATTTTGCTGTGCTGTATTGTGTTGTATTAGGGGATGGTATTTTGCTGTGCTGTATTAGGGGATGGTATTTTGCTGTGCTGTATTAGGGGATGGTATTTTGCTGTGCTGTATTAGGGGATGGTATTTTGCTGTGCTGTATTAGGGGATGGTATTTTGCTGTGCTGTATTAGGGGATGGTATTTTGCTGTGCTGTAGTGAAGGTGTGCTGTAGTTGAAAGGTGCTGTAGTGTAAGGTGCTGTGTTGAAGGTGCTGTGCTGTAGTGAAGGTGCTGTGTGTGAAGGTGCTGTAGTGTAAGTTGCGTGTAGTGTGTCAGTGCTGTGTTGTGAGTGTAGTGGGCTGTGTTGTGTTGGGAGTGTAAGTGGGCTGTGCTGTGTTGTGTAGTGTAAGGGGGCTGTGTTGTATTGTGTCAGTGCTGTATTGTGAGTGTAAGGGGCTGTGTTGTATTGTAGATGTAGGGCTGTGCTGTATTGTACTGGGCTGTGTTGTATTGTGAGTGTAAGGGCTGTGTTTGTATTGTGTCAGTGCTGTATTGTGAGTGTAAGGGGCTGTGTTGTATTGTGAGTGTAAGGGGTGCTGTATTGTGTGAGTGTAAGGAGGCTGTGTTGTATTGTGAGTGTAAGGGGAGCATGTTGTATTGTGTAACTGTGCTGTATTGTGAGTGTAAGGGGCTGTGTTTGTATTGTGTATGTAGATGGTAAAGGCTGTGCTGTATTGTGAGTGTAAGGGGCTGTGCATTGTATTGTGTCAGTGCTATGTTTGTAGAGGGCTGTGTTGTATTGTTGTCAGTGCTGTGTTGTGAGTGTGTCAGGGGCTGTGTTGTATTGTGTCCAGTGCTGTGTTGTGAGTGTAGGGTGCTGTGTTGTTTTTGTGTCAGTGCTGTGTTGTGAAGTGTAAGGGGAGCTGTGTTGTGTTGTGTGAGTGTAGGTGTGCTGTGTTGTATTGTGAGTGTAAGGGGCTGCTGTTGTATTGTGAGTGTAAGTGGTGCTGTGTTGTGATTGTGTCAGTGCTGTGTTGTGAGTGTAAGGGGCTGTGTTGTATTGTGTGCAGTGTAAGGGGCTGCTTGTATGTGAGTGTAAGGGTGCTGTGTTGTGTTGTGTCAGTGCTGTATTGTGAGTGTAAGGTGCTGTGTTGTTTTGTGTCAGTGCTGTGTCGTGAGTGTAAGGGGCTGTAGTGTGTGTGTTGTGTCAGTGTAAGGGGCTGTGTTGTATTGTGAGTGTAGTGGGCAGTTGTGTTGTGCAGTGCTGTAGTGTGAGTGGCTGTGCTGTATTGAGTCAGTGCTGTGTTGTGAGTGCTGGGGCTGTGTTGTATTGTGTGTCAGTGCAGTATTGCTGCCAGTGAAGGGGCTGTGCTGTATTGAAGTGTGAGAGTAAGTGGCTGTGCTGTATTGTGAGGTGCTGTGGTGTGAGGTGCTGTAGTGTAAGGTGCTGTATTGAAGGTGCTGTTGCAGTGAAGGTGCTGTACTGAAGGTGCTGTAGTGTAAGTTGCTGTATGTGTCAAAGTGCTGCTTGTGTGAGTGTAAGGTGCTGTGTTGTGTTGTGAGTGTAGGGTGCTGTGTTGTGTTGTGTAGTGTAAGGGGCTGTGTTGTGTTGTGTCAGTGCTGTATTGTCAGTGTAAGGGGCTGTGTTGTATTGTGTGCAAGTGCTGTGCTGTAATGTGAGTGTAAGGGGCTGTGTTGTTTGTGTCAGTGCTGTAGTGTGAGTGTGGCAAAGGTGCTGTTGTGTTGTGTCAGTGCTGTATTGTGAGTGTAAGGGGCTGTGTTGTATTGTGTCAGTGCTGTGTTGTGAGTGTAAGGGGCTGTGTTGTGTTGTGAGTGTAAGGGGCTGTGTGTTGTGTTGTGAGTGTAAGTGCGGCTGTGTTGTGGTGTGTCAGTGCTGTGTGTGAGTGTAGGGGCTGTGTGTGTGTGTGTAAGGGCTGTGCGTGTGTGTGTCAGTGTGTAAGGGGCTGTGTTGTGTTGTGAGTGTAGGGCAGTGCTGTGTTGTGAGTGTAAGGGGCTGTGTTGTGTGTGTCAGTGCTGTGTTGTGAGTGTAAGGGGCTGTGTTGTTTTGTAGTCAGTGCTGTGTTGTGAGTGTAAGTAGCTGTGTTGTATTGTGTGCTGACTAAATGTGCAGTAGTGTAAGGGCTGTGTTGTATTGTGAGTGTAAGTGGCTGTGCTGTATTGTGAGTGTAAGGGGCTGTGTTGTATTGTGTCAGTGCTGTATTGTGAGTGTGGCTGTGTGTATTGTGATGTCAGGTGCTGTGTATTTGTGAGTGTATACTGGTGTGTTTTGTGTCAGTGCTGATTGTGAGTGTAAGGGCTGTGTTGTGAATTGTGAGTGAAGGGGCTTGTGTTGTGGCTGTGAGTGTAAGGGGCTGTGTTGTATTGTGAGTGCTAAGGGCTGTTGTATTGTGTCAGTGCTGTGTTGTGAGTGTAAGGTGCTGTGTTGTGTCTGTGAGTGTAAGGGGCTGTGTTGTATTGTGTGTAGTGTAAGGGCTGTGTTGTATTGTGTGAGTGTAAGTGGCTGTGTTGTATTGTGTCAGTGCTGTGTGTGTGAGTGCAGAGGGCTGTGTTGTATTGTGAGTGTAGGGGCTGTGTTGTTTTGTGTCAGTGCTGTGTTGTGAGTGTAAGGGCTGTGTTGTGATTGTGTGTCAGTGCTGTGTGTGTGTTGTGAGGGGCAGGTGCTGTGTTGTGGAGTGTAAGGCGGCTGCTGTATTGTGAGTGTAAGTGGCTGTGTTGTTATTGTGTCAGTGCTGTGTTGTGAGTGTGGGTGCTGTGTTGTAGTGTGTTGTCAGGGCTGTGTTGTTTGTGAAAGTGTAAGTGGGCTGTGTTGTATTGTGAGTGTAGGGGCTGTGTTGTATTGTGAGTGTAAGGGGCTGTGCTGTGTATTGTGAGTGCAAGGGGCTGTGTTGTTGAGTGTCAGTGCTGTGTTGTGAGGTGAGTGTCAGTGGCTGTGTGTGTGAGTGTGTGTCAGTGCTGTGTTGTGAGTGTAGGGGCTGTGTTGTATTGCTGAGTGGGTGTCAGTGTTGTATTGTGAGTGTGAGGGCTGTGCTGTATTGTGTGTCAGTGCTGTATTGTGAGTGTAAGGGCTGTGTGTACTGTAGTGCTGTGTAGAGTAGTGTGTGTGAAGTGTCTGTGTTGTAAGGTGCTGTGTGTATTGTGTCAGTGCTGTGCTGTGAGTGTAAGTGGCTGTGCTGTAGTTGCTGTGCTGTATTGTGAGTGTGCTGTGTTGTTGTGTGAAGGTGCTGTATTGTGAGTTGCTGTGCTGTGTTGTATTGTTGTAGTGCTGTGCTGTGTGTAAGGTGCTGTGCTGTATGTGTAAGTGCTGTATTGTGAGTGTAAGTGTGCTGTGTTGTATTGTGAGTGCTAGTGCTGTGTGTGTGCTGTGAGTGTAAGTTGCTGTGTTGTATTGTGTCAGGTGCTGTGTAGGTGTGAGTGGGCTGTGCTGTGTTGTGTCAGGTGCTGTAGTGTGAGTGTGAGGGCTGTGTGTGTATTGTGAGTGTAGGGGCTGTGCTGTAGTGTCAGTGCTGCTGAGTGTAAGGTGCTGTGTGTGTGTGTAGTGTGAGTGTAAGGGGCTGTAGTGTGTTGTTGTGTGTCAGTGCTGTGTGTGTGAGTGTGTAGTGGCTGTGTGTGTTGAAGGTGCTGTGAGTGTCAGTGGCTGTGCTGTATTGTGTCAGGGGCTGTAAGGGGCTGTGTTGTGTCAGTGCTGTGTGGTGAGTGTAAGTTGCTGTGCTGTGTTGTGAGTGGTGGGCTGCGTTGTGAGTGTCAGGGCTGTGTTGTATTGTGAGTGTAAGGGCTGTGCTGTGTTGTGAGTGTGTCGTGTAAGCTGCTGTTGTGTAGTGTAAGTGTGCTGTGTTGTGAGGTGTGTCAGTGCTGTGTGGTGAGTGCTGAGGGGCAGTGCTGTGCGTGTAGTGTAGTGTGCTGTGTTGTGTGAGTGTCAGTGCTGTGGTGCTGTAGTGTGTGTCAGTGCTGTGTGGTGAGGGTGTGTCAGTGCTGTAGTGGCGTGTAGTGTCGGTGCTGTGCTGTATTGTGTGTGTCAGTGCTGTGTTGTGAGTGTGTCAGGGCTGTGTTGTGAGTGTCAGTGCTGTGTTGTATTGTGAGTGTAAGGGGCTGTGTTGTGTTGTGTCAGTGCTGTGTATGAGGGTGTGTCAGGGGCTGTGCTGTGATGTGTAGTCAGGGCTGAGTGTATGAGTGTCAGTGCTGTAGTGTGAGGTGCTGTTGATGTGCGAGTGCTGTGAGTGAGGGGCGGTGCTGTGTCAGTGGGTGTGTGAGGGGCTGTAGTTGTAATGGTGTGAGTGCATTGTGAGTGAAGGGGCTGTGTTGTTGTGTGTCAGTGGTGGAGCTGAGTGTAAGGGGCTGTGTTGTGTGTTGCTGAGTGTAAGGGGCTGTGTTGTAGTGTGGAGTGCTGTATTTGTGAGTGCAAGGGGCTGTGTGTGATTGTGTCAGTGCTGTGTGAGTGTAAGGGGATGAGGTTGTGCTGTGCGAGTGTTGTATCGCGAGTGCAAGGGGTGAGCGTAGGAGTGTAGGGGTGTGTTGTAGTGCGAGCAAGGGGCTCTGTTGTACGGTGAGTGTGGGGCTGTGTTGTGTGTCAGCGCCGTATTGTGACTACAAGGGGGATGTGGCGTACCGCCGAGCAGTAAGGGCTGTGCCGGATGCGAGTGCTAAGGGGATGTGTCGGGGTGCGAGAGAGGAACACGGGATGAGGGGGTGCTGTGTTCCTGAGGGAAATGAGGGGATGGAGTCTACTTCAGGGATGAGGGGCTGGAGAGAGAGAAATGAGGGATGAGAGGCGGAGAGAAACGGGGGAGGGGTTAGAAAAGGGCGGGAGAGAGAGATACAAGGGACAGGGGTGAAGAGAGGAACACGGGATGAGGGGAGAGAGAAAGTGAGGATGAGGGTGGAGAGAGAGAACGGGATGGGGTGGAGAGAGAGAACAAGGGATGAGGGGAGTGGAGAGGGGGATGGAGGGTGAGAGAAACAAGGGATGAGGGGGATGGAGAGGAAAGGGAGAGGATGGAGAGAGAACAAGGGGAGGAGTGGAGAGAAAGGGGAGATGAGGGGATGAGAGAGGAACAAGGGATGAGGGGGGAGAGAGGAACAAGGGATGAGGGGTGGAGAGAGGAACAAGGATGAGGGTGGAGAGAGGAAGGGATGAGGGTGGAGAGAGAGAAACAAGGGATGAGGGGAGAGAGAAAGATGAGGGGATGGAGAGAAACAAGGGATGAGGGGGGAGAGAGATGGATAGGGGATGAGAGAAACAAGGGATGAGGGGGAGAGAGAGGATACAAGGGAATGGGGAGTGGAGGGATACAAGGGATGAGGGACTGGAGAGGAACAAAGCATGAGGGGGTGGAGAGAGAACAAGGGATGAGGGGGAGAGAGAGAACAAGGGATGGGATGGGATGGAGAGGAACAAGGGATGAGGGGATGGAGAGGAGAACAGGGGATGAGGGGGATGGAGAGAGAGAAACAAGGGAATGAGGGGTGGAGAGAGAGAACAAGGGAATGAGGGATGGAGAGAGAGAACAAGGGATGAGGAGGATGGAGAGAGAGGAACGGGTGAGAAAGAAGGGTCAGTGAGGCTGAGAGGAGCAAATTGGAATGACAAGATCAGGAAAGCAAAACAAACAACACAGCAGGTAATGTGAGAGACACTGAGACGCCGCGATAGTCAGCTACAGTATGTCTGTGAAGGAATTTGAGGTGTGGCAGAGCTAAGCAAAGACAAACTGCTCCACATTCAGGAAGCAGGTGTGAATTCACTGGATGTGCCAGGGTTAGGGGTATAGGTGTGAATTCACTGGTGTGCCAGGGTTAGGGTTAGGTGTGAATTCACGTGAGCCAGGGTTAGGGTTAGTGTGAATTCACTGGTGTGCCAGGGTTAGGGTTAGGTGTGAATTCACTGGTGTGCCAGGGTTAGGGTTAGGTGTGAATTCACTGGTGTGCCAGGGTTAGGGTTAGGTGTGAATTCACTGGTGTGCCAGGGTTAGGGTTAGGTGTGAATTCACTGGTGTGCCAGGGTTAGGGTTAGGTGTGAATTCACTGGTGTGCCAGGGTTAGGGTTAGGTGTGAATTCACTGGTGTGCCAGGGTTAGGGTTCAGGTTGACATGCATCTTCCTCTGCCACGGTTAGGGTTAGTCTCATTGTCTCAATCACTTTCTCCCTCCCTGTCTCCTCAGGGTCATGGTGCTCTGGAGATGCCCTCAGGCCAGGGTAAGATATCTCTCTTTTCTCTGCTCTCTCTCTCTCCTCCTCCTCTCACTCTCTCTCTCTCCTCTCTCCTCCCCCTCTCTCCCTCAGGGTCATGATTGCTCTGAGATGCCCTCAGGCACAGGGAAGACATCTCTCTTCTCTCCTGCTCTCTCTCTCTCTCCTCCTCCCTCTCTCCTCTCTCTCCCTCTCCTCTCCTCTCTCTCTCCCTCAGGGTCATGGTGCTCTGGAGATGCCCTCAGGCACAGGGAAGACATCTCTCTTCTCTCTGCTCTCTCTCTCCTCCTCCTCTCTCCCTCCCTCTCTCCCCCTCTTACTCTCTCTCTCTCTCTCTCCCTCAGGGTCATGGTGCTCTGGAGATGCCCTCAGGCACAGGGAAGACAGTCTCTCTGCTCTCTCTCATTGTTGCGTACCAGCGGGTGAGTGTCTCACGTTGGTCTATTATATTCTTTTACGTGGCTCAGATAAACCAGACATTATTCCGAGCTCACCTGGCCCCCTTTGAGGGAATGTATTACAGTAGGAATTATGAAGAATATTAAGAAGACCAAGTTAGTCTTGATTGTGTCTTTGTTATTTGGGAATTGTATTACTGAAAACCTCACGATGCACACGTTGAATGCACCTCGATGTCAGAGAACTCGGGGATTAAAACATTTTAACAGAAGGGTGTTCCTTTATGAACTAGTGATGACAGTGTAACAGCTGTAGAGAGAGCTGAGATCCTGCACAGTGAGCTGAGCGATTGCCTGTAGAGAGCTGAGATCCTGCACAGTGAGCTAAGTGAGTGCCTGTAGAGAGAGCTGAGATCCTGCACAGTGAGCTGAGCGAGTGTCTGTAGAGAGAGCTGAGATCCTGCACAGTGAGCTGAGCGAGTGCCTGTAGAGAGCTGAGATCCTGCACAGTGAGCTGAGCAAGTGCCTGTAGAGTGAGCTGAGATCCTGCACAGTGAGCTGAGCAAGTGCCTGTAGAGAGAGCTGAGATCCTGCACAGTGAGCTGAGTGAGTGCCTGTAGAGAGAGCTGAGATCCTGCACAGTGAGCTGAGCGAGTGCCTGTAGAGAGAGCTGAGATCCTGCACAGTGAGCTGAGTGAGTGCCTGTAGAGAGAGCTGAGATCCTGCACAGTGAGCTGAGCAAGTGCCTGTAGAGTGAGCTGAGATCCTGCACAGTGAGCTGAGATCCTGCACAGTGAGCTGAGTGAGTTACTGTAGAGAGAGCTGAGATCCTGCACAGTGAGCTGAGATCCTGAACAGTGAGCTGAGCGAGAGCCTGTAGAGAGAGCTGAGATCCTGCACAGTGAGCTGAGATCCTGCACAGTGAGCTGAGTGAGTTACTGTAGAGAGAGCTGAGATCCTGCACAGTGAGCTGAGCGAGTGCCTTTAGAGAGAGCAGAGATCCTGCAGAGTGTATCGTGTGACAGAGAGTGAGATTCTCTCAGAGGTGTGGTTCATAACCCCCACCTGCTTCACCTCTGACTCCCGCAGTGACAGAGTGCCACGCAGGCCACCTGGAATGTAAACGAGGACTGGCCTCTAATGATCTGATCACACAGGAGGTCAAAGTGTCATACCTGAGAATCCTGTTTTAGTGCACATTCAGTATACAGAACAGATCCACTCACTGTGCAGTGATGGAAATCAGCCTCCTATTGCAGACAGTGCAGGAGTGGAAAACCTGGACTGGCTCATGCAGCTCTGCAGTGGGAGTTCTGTTGTTGTTGTCATCGTCTCAGACTGCTGGAATGGGTCTTGCTATTATTATTATTATTTGCCCCACAGAATGGGTGTAGAACTATTACTGACAGTAAAAGTCTCTCCCTCTCTCCTCTCCTCTCCCCCACCCGACTGCAGGCATTCCCTCTGGAAGTGACCAAGCTGATCTACTGCTCCCGAACCGTCCCCGAGATAGAGAAGGTGAATCCCACTGTCACTCTCACCCCCTGACCTCTCCACCCCAATGTCACTCTCACCCCTGACCTCTCCATCCCACTGTCACTCTCACCCCCTGACCTCTCCATCCCACTGACACTCTCACCCCCTGACCTCTCCATCCCACTGTCACTCTCACCCCTGACCTCCATCCCACTGACACTCTCACCCCTGACCTCTCCATCCCACTGTCACTCTCACCCCTGACCTCTCCATCCCACTGACACTCTCACCCCCTGACCTCTCCATCCCACTGACACTCTCACCCCCTGACCTCTCCATCCCACTGTCACTCTCACCCCCTGACCTCTCCATCCCACTGTCACTCTCACCCCTGACCTCTCCATCCCACTGTCACTCTCACCCCTGACCTCTCCATCCCACTGTCACTCTCACCCCTGACCTCTCCATCCCACTGTCACTCTCACCCCTGACCTCTCCATCCCACTGACACTCTCACCCCTGACCTCTCCATCCCACTGACACTCTCACCCCTGACCTCTCCATCCCACTGACACTCTCACCCCTGACCTCTCCATCCCACTGTCACTCTCACCCCTGACCTCTCCATCCCACTGACACTCTCACCCCTGACCTCTCCATCCCACTGACACTCACCCCCTGACCTCTCCATCCCACTGACACTCTCACCCCTGACCTCTCCATCCCACTGTCACTCTCACGCCCTGACCTCTCCATCCCACTGTCACTCTCACCCCTGACCTCTCCATCCCACTGTCACTCACTTACCCTGACCTCTCCATCCCACTGTCACTCTCACCCCTGACCTCTCCATCCCACTGCCACTCTCACCCCTGACTCTCTCCATCCCTCGTCTCTCTCATCCCCTGACCTCTCATCCCAGGTGGTGGAGGAGCTGTGGAGCTCATTGATTTCTCAGTGTCTCTCAGGTGGTGGAGGAGCTGTGGAGTTCATTGATTTCTTTGTGTCTCTCAGGTGGTGGAGGAGCTGCGGAGCTCATTGATTTCTATGTGTCTCTCAGGTGGTGGAGGAGCTGTGGAGCTCATTGATTTCTTTGTGTCTCAGGTGGTGGAGGAGCTGCAAAGTCATTGATTTCTCTGTGTCTCTCAGGTGGTGGAGGAGCTGCGGAGCTCATTGATTTCTTTGTGTCTCAGGTGGTGGAGGAGCTGCAGAGTCATTGATTTCTTTGTGTCTCTCAGGTGGTGGAGGAGCTGTGGAGCTCATTGATTTCTCTGTGTCTCTCAGGTGGTGGAGGAGCTGCAGAGTCATTGATTTCTATGTGTCTCAGGTGGTGGATGAGCTGTGGAGCTCATTGATTTCTCTGTGTCTCTCAGGTGGTGGAGGTGCAGAGTCATTGATTTCTTTGTGTCTCTCAGGTGGTTGAGGAGCTGTGGAGCTCATTGATTTCTCTGTGTCTCTCAGGTGGTGGGGAGCTGTGGAGCTCATTGATTTCTCTGTGTCTCTCAGGTGGTGGAGGAGCTGTGGAGCTCATTGATTTCTCTGTGTCTCTCAGGTGGTGGAGGTGCAGAGTCATTGATTTCTTTGTGTCTCTCAGGTGGTGGAGGAGCTGTGAGCCCATTGATTTCTCTGTGTCTCTCAGGTGGTGGGGAGCTGTGGAGCTCATTGATTTCTCTGTGTCTCTCAGGTGGTGGAGGAGCTGTGGAGCTCATTGATTTCTCTGTGTCTCTCAGGTGGTGGAGGAGCTGTGGAGCTCATTGATTTCTCTGTGTCTCTCAGGTGGTGGAGGTGCAGAGTCATTGATTTCTTTGTGTCTCTCAGGTGGTTGAGGAGCTGTGGAGCTCATTGATTTCTCTGTGTCTCTCAGGTGGTGGGGAGCTGTGGAGCTCATTGATTTCTCTGTGTCTCTCAGGTGGTGGAGGAGCTGTGGAGCTCATTGATTTCTCTGTGTCTCTCAGGTGGTGGAGGAGCTGTGGAGCTCATTGATTTCTATGTGTCTCAGGTGGTGGAGGAGCTGCGGAGCTCATTGATTTCTATGTGTCTCAGGTGGTGGAGGAGCTGTGGAGCTGATTGATTTCTCTGTGTCTCTCAGGTGGTGGAGGAGCTGTGGAGCTCATTGATTTCTCTGTGTCTCTCAGGTGGTGGAGGAGCTGTGGAGCTCATTGATTTCTCTGTCTCTCAGGTGGTGGAGGAGCTGTGGAGCTCATTGATTTCTATGTGTCTCAGGTGGTGTAGGAGCTGTGGAGCTCATTGATTTCTCTGTGTCTCTCAGGTGGTGGAGGAGCTGCGGAGACTCATTGATTTCTATGAGAAGGAGACAGGGGAGCGGAGCAGCTTTCTGGCCCTGGCCCTGTCCTCCAGGAAGAACCTGTGTGTGCATCCGGAGGTGAGACCCCAAAACACTACACCCTGTTCCCTATACTCTACTGCTCACTACACATTACACACTGCATCCTGAGGTGAGAACACTACACCCTGCATCCTGCACTATACTCTACACTGTACTATACCCTGCACCCTGTACCCTACACTCTGCACCCTAGACCCTACACGCAGCTCCCTACACACTACACGCCACACCCTGCACACAGCACCCTGAGGTGAGAACCATGCCTCATACACTCTACACACTGCACCATGCACACTACACACGGCACACTATACCCTGAGGTGAAAACCATGCTCCTTACACCCTACACCCTGCACCATGCACCCTATACTCTGCACCCTACACATTACACCCTTCTAGCTACACCCACCTCTCTACACACTACACTGTACACTCTACTCCCTGAGGTAAGAACCCTGCTCCCTAAACCCTACACCCTGCACTCTACCCCATATACCGTACACCTTACAAACTGCACCTTCCTCCCTACACTATACACCTCCTTGCACCCTACAAGCTGCACCCTTCTCTCTTCTCTCAGGTGAGCTCCCTGCGGTTTGGGAAGGAGGTTGATGGAAAGTGTCACAGTCTGATCAAGCCAGATATGCAGCTCAGCGCCACTCCGACCCCTCAGTGCAAACCTGCCGCTTCTACGAGGTGAGTCCCAGAGTCTGTACCCCTGTGTGTCTCTCCCCCAGCATCTGTACCCGTGTGTCCCTCCCCCACTTCTCTCTCTCTGTCTGTACCCGTGTGTCCCTCCCCAGTCCTCTCTCTCTGTCTCTACCCTGTGTGTCCCTCCCCAGTCCTCTCTCTGTCTGTACCCCTGTGTGTCTCTTCCCCAGCATCTGTACCCCTGTGTGTCCCTCCCCCACTCCTCTCTCTCTCTCTGTCTGTACCCGTGTGTCCCTCCCCCAGTC
This sequence comes from Acipenser oxyrinchus oxyrinchus, assembly GCA_030684275.1. NCBI lineage: Eukaryota > Metazoa > Chordata > Actinopteri > Acipenseriformes > Acipenseridae > Acipenser > Acipenser oxyrinchus. The sequence goes on along the minus strand of CM060281.1, from coordinate 5,828,832 downwards.
CTCTCTCTCTGTCTGTACCCCTGTGTGTCCCTCCCCCAGTCCTCTCTCTCTCTGTCTGTACCCCTGTGTGTCTCTTCCCCAGCATCTGTACCCCTGTGTGACCCTCCTCCACTCCTCTCTCTGTCTGTACCCCTGTGTGACCCTCCCCCACTCCTCTCTCTGTCTGTACCCATCTGTCCCTCCCCCACTCCTCTCTCCCAGTGTGTACCCCTGTGTGTCCCTTCCCCACTCCTCTCCCCAGTGTGTACCCCTGTCTGTCCCTCCCCTGTCCTCTCCCCAGTGTCTGTACCCTTGTGTCCCTCCCCAGTCCTCCTCGCCAGCTGCCTGTACCCCTGTCACTCCCCCAGTCACTGTATCTGACCCCCCCTCCTCTCCAGTCACTGCCCCAGTCCCTCCCTGAGTCCTCTCTCCCAGTCTACTGACACTCCCCCACGCAACCCCCAGGAGTTTGGTGCAGTGGGCGGCAGGTTCCTCTTATCTCACTCTCCCTCTCCTCTCTGTCTCTCTCTCCAGGAGTTCGATGCTCTGGGCCGTCAGGTGCCCCTCCCCGCCGGGATCTACAACCTGGATGATCTGAAGAGCTTCGGCAGGAGGAGGGGCTGGTGCCCGTACTACCTGGCCAGATACTCTGTGAGAGGAGGGGAAGGGGAAGGCGAAGGGGAGAGGCTGGGGCTCATGCTATCTTGTAAAATGTGAGAGGGTGCTGTGTGCTGAGCTGTGCTGATAAGCTGTGTTTAACCCCTCCACAAGTGTTCAGTGGCTCCCTGTAATCGCACTGCAGTGTTCAGTGCATCACAGAGCAGTCCCAGCACAGGGTAGGTGCTGCTCTTGGTTACAAGTGAGGACGTCACTCCTGATAGCTGCACAGACACAGCCTCCTACTCCCTACAGCCACACAAACCAGCTGTCACACAAACCTGCTATGTCAAACTGTGTTATCATCAGCAAACTGCACAACATGAAACACCCTCGCTCTTCTCCCTCTCTCCCCCTCCCCTCTCAGATTCTCCATGCTAACGTCGTGGTGTACAGCTATCACTACCTGCTGGACCCCAAGATCGCGGACCTTGTCTCTAAAGAGCTGGCCAAGAAATCTGTGGTGGTGTTCGACGAGGCTCACAACATAGGTAACAACTCTTCCAACTTTCTCCCCCTCTATCTCCCGTCACCCCTTCCTTCCCTCCTGTCTTCCCTCTCCCTCTCTCCTCGCCCTCTCCTTCTTTCTCTGTCCCTCTCTCTCCTCCTCCCCCTCAGTAATGTTAGTATTTGTTTTTCTCCTCAGATAACGTCTGCATCGACTCCATGAGTGTGAACATCACCCGGAGGACCCTGGATCGAACCCAGAGCAACATCGAGACACTGCAGAGCACTATCCAGAGGTAGGGCTCTCACTCCCTCTCACTCTCCCACTCTCTGCAGAACACTATCAAAGAGAGAGGACTGGGGGAGGGACACAAAGGGTACAGACACTGGGGGGAGAGGACTGGGGAGGGACAGACAGGGGTACACACTGGGGAGAGGAGGGGAAGGGACACACAGGGCACACACTGGGAGAGAGAGGGGGGAGGGACAGATGGGTACAGACAGAGAGAGGAGTGGGGGAGGGTCACACAGGGGTACAGACAGAGAGAGGAGTGGAGGAGGGTCACACAGGGGTAGGGCTCTCACTCTCCCACACTCTGCAGAACACTACCCAGAGCTAGGGCTCTCACTCTCCCACACTCTGCAGAACACTATCCAGAGGTAGGGCTCTCACTCCCTCTCACTCTCCCACTCTCTGCAGAACACTATCCAGAGGTAGGGCTCTCACTCCCTCTCACTCTCCCACTCTCTGCAGAACACTATCCAGAGGTAGGGCTCTCACTCCCTCTCACTCTCCCACTCTCTGCAGAACACTATCCAGAGGTAGGGCTCTCACTCCCTCTCACTCTCCCACACTCTGCAAAACACTATCCAGAGCTAGGGCTCTCACTCTCCCACACTCTGCAAAACACTATCCAGAGGTAGGGCTCTCACTCCCTCTCACTCTGCAAAACACTACCCAGAGCTAGGGCTCTCACTCTCCCACACTCTGCAGAACACTATCCAGAGGTAGGGCTCTCACTCTCCCACACTCTGCAGAACACTATCCAAAGGTAGGGCTCTCACTCTCCCACACTCTGCAGAACACTATCCAGAGGTAGGGCTCTCACTCCCTCTCACTCTCCCACACTCTGCAAAACACTATCCAGAGGTAGGGCTCTCACTCTCCCACACTCTGCAGAACACTATCCAGAGGTAGGGCTCTCACTCTCCCACACTCTGCAAAACACTATCCAGAGCTAGGGCTCTCACTCTCCCACACTCTGCAGAACACTACCCAGAGCTAGGGCCCTCTCTCCCACACTCTGCAGAACACTATCCAGAGGTAGGGCTCTCACTTCCTCTCACTCTCCCACACTCTGCAAAACACTATCCAGAGCTAGGGCTCTCACTCTCCCACTCTCTGCAGAACACTATCCAGAGCTAGGGCTCTCACTCTCCCACACTCTGCAAAACACTATCCAGAGCTAGGGCTCTCACTCTCCCACACTCTGCAGAACACTATCCAGAGGTAGGGCTCTCACTCCCTCTCACTCTCCCACACTCTGCAAAACACTATCCAGAGCTAGGGCTCTCACTCTCCCACTCTCTGCAGAACACTATCCAGAGCTAGGGCTCTCACTCTCCCACACTCTGCAAAACACTATCCAGAGGTAGGGCTCTCACTCTCCCACACTCTGCAGAACACTATCCAGAGGTAGGGCTCTCACTCCCTCTCATTCCCTTACTCTCCCACACTTTGCAGAGGAGACAGACAAGGGTGTGATGGCTGGGCTCTCTGTTTTCTGTTCGCTGTTTCACTCTCTCTCTGTCTGATGTCTGTCTCTTCTCCAGGATCAAGGAGATAGACAGGGCCTGGCTGCAGGGTGCTGTTCCCTGTTTGATACTCACTCTCTCTTTCTCTCTCTCTCAGGATCAAAGAGACGGACGCGTTGCGGCTGCAGGAGGAGTACAGGCGACTGGTGGAGGGGCTGAAGGAGGCGAATGTTGCCAGGGAAACGGACGTGTATCTGTCCAATCCGGTGCTGCCTGACGAGATCCTGCAAGGTCAGGCAGTCACAGAGTGTGTGAACCTCTATAGAGTCAGCAGGGGAGCCCCTTGTAGAAATGAATAAGGAATTAAAACAGCAACACGTTTGTTAATGTTCTTTCGTCTGTGTATAAAGTGTGATATAAAATGATTGCGATTCCTAACTCTGTTGTAGATTTCAACAAAGATATTTCATTAGGTAGAGTACAGCACCTGGGTATCCTGTTTTCCTCAAGCACAAGTCATAATAGAATCAGCGATTGAATACACATGTTTGCATTGTTTTACCATTTCTTAACCAATCAGAAAAAGGCATTCCCTTAATGACGTACATTCTTATTAACCAATCATCATATTGACCACGTGGAGCCACTTTCGTTTTATTACCTTGATTGTAACAACAAAGCCTGTTTGATGTTCCCCTCATAAATCATACATTTAACAGAAGGAAGGAGATTGTGTGTCAAAGATTTTAGCCCCAAAATGTTATCTCTAAGAAAACACAGGGTCCCCTTTTAAACTGCAATGTGGTGCACTTCAACGCTTCCTCCTTACCATCTGTCTTCCTGCTCCAGTAATTAATATTAAACCCAAATAGTCTTCTATCTTTAAAACCCAAATACTTACTCAATCTGAAACCCAATACATTTTGTAAACTATAGTTCCTTATATAGTGCATGTTCCCCTCTTTATCTGTGTGTGTGTGTGTGTGTGTGTGTGTGTGTTCATGTCTCTCTGTCTCTCCTCTCCTCTGTGTATAGAGGCGGTCCCCAGCAGTATTCGCTCTGCTGAGCATGTGTGCGTGTGTGTGTGTGTGTGTGTGTGTGTGTGTGTGTGTGTTCATGTCTCTGTCTCTCCTCTCCTCATGTGGTATAGGAGGCGGTCCCCGGCAGTATCGCTCTAAGGACGCGTGTGTGTGTGTGTTCATCTCTCTGTCTCTCCTCTCCTCTGTGTATAGAGGCGGTCCCCACAATGTACCCTCTGCTCCCCTGTGTGTGTGTGTGTGTGTGTGTGTGTGTGTGTGTGTGCACGTCTCTATCTCTCCTCTCCTCTGTGCATCACGCCTCCCCTCAGTACTCCCTGCTCCTGTGTGTGTGTGTGTGTCGTGTGTCGCTGTCATGTCCCCTCTCTCTCTCCTCTGTGTATAGAGGCGGTCCCTCAGTCTCCCTCAGCTCTGCTGACCTCCCGTGCAGTGTGTGTCGTGTGCCTCTGTCGTGTGTTCCTCTCCCCTCCTCCTCTCATCTGTCCTCGAGCCGGTCCCTCACAGTATGCTCTGCTACACTGTGTGTGTGTCACGTGTGTGCACGTGTGTGTGTGTGTGTGTCATGTCTCTCATGTCTCTCCTCTCCTCTGTGTAGACGCGGTCCTCATGCAGTATTCTCTGCTCATCATGTCTGTGTGTGTGTGTCGTGTGCCACGCTGTGTCAGCACTCTACAGTCAAAGGTGTCTGCCCTACCACCTGACTGCACCTCCGCCTGACTGCACCTCCACCTGACTAGCATCTCCACCTGACTGCACACCTCCACCTGACTGCACCTCCACCTGACTACACCTCCACCTGACTACACCTCCACCTGTCTCCTCATCTACACCTCCACCTGACTGCACCTCCACCTGTCTACACCTCCACCTGTCTACACCTCCACCAGACTACACCTCCACCTGTCTCCCACCTGACTACACCTCCACCTGACTACAACTACATCTGTCTCCCACCTGTCTCACCTCCACCTGACTACACCCTCCACCTGACTGCACCTCCACCTCACCACACCCTCCACCTGTCTCCCACCTGACTACACCTCCACCTGACTACAACTCCACCTGTCTCCCACCTGTCTACACCTCCACCTGACTGCACCTCCACCTGACTGCACCTCCACCTGTCTCTCATCTACACCTCCACCTGACTGCACCTCCACCTGACTGCACCTCCACCTGACTGCACTTCCACCTGTCTACACCTCCACCTGTCTACACCTCCACCCGACTGCACCTCCATCTGTCTCCCACCTGTCTACACTTCCACCTGACTGCATCTCTACCTGTCTCTCATCTACACTTCCACCTGACTGCACCTCCACCTAACTGCACCCCCACCTGTCTACACCTCCACCTGTCTACACCTCCACCAGACTACACCTCCACCTGTCTCCCACCTGACTACACCTCCACCTGACTACACCTCCACCTGTCTCCCACCTGTCTACACCTCCACCTGACTACACCTCCACCTGACTGCACCTCCACCTGACCACACCTCCACCTGTCTCCCACCTGACTACACCTCCACCTGACTACAACTCCACCTGTCTCCCACCTGTCTACACCTCCACCTGACTGCACCTCCACCTGACTGCACCTCCACCTGTCTCTCATCTACACCTCCACCTGACTGCACCTCCACCTGACTGCACCTCCACCTGACTGCACCTCCACCTGACTGCACTTCCACCTGTCTACACCTCCACCTGTCTACACCTCCACCCGACTGCACCTCCATCTGTCTCCCACCTGTCTACACTTCCACCTGACTGCATCTCTACCTGTCTCTCATCTACACTTCCACCTGACTGCACCTCCACCTAACTGCACCCCCACCTGTCTACACCTCCACCTGTCTACACCTCCACCAGACTACACCTCCACCTGTCTCCCACCTGACTACACCTCCACCTGACTACAACTACATCTGTCTCCCACCTGTCTACACCTCCACCTGACTACACCTCCACCTGACTGCACCTCCACCGGACCACACCTCCACCTGTCTCCCCACCTGACTCACACCTCCACCTGACTCACAACTCCACCTGTCTCCCCACCTGTCTCACACCTCCACCTGACTGCACCTCCACCTGACTGCACCTCCACCTGACTGCACCCCCACCTGTCTACACCTCCACCTGACTGCACCTCCACCTGACTGCACCTCCACCTGACTGCACCCCCACCTGTCTGCACCTCCACCTGTCTGCACCTCCACCTGACTGCACCTCCACCTGACTACACCTCCACCTGACTACACCTCCACCTGTCTCCCACCTGACTGCACCTCCACCTGTCTACACCTCCACCTGACTACACCTCCACCTGTCTCCCACCTGACTGCACCTCCACCTGACTACACCTCCACCTGACTGCACCTCCACCTGACTGCACCTCCACCTGACTATACCTCCACCTGTCTCCCACCTGACTACACCTCCACCTGACTACAACTCCACCTGTCTCCCACCTGTCTCCACCTCCACCTGACTGCACCTCCACCTGACTACACCTACAGCCGACTGCACCTCCATCTGTCTCCCACCTGTCTACACCTCCACCTGACTGCACCTCCACCTGACTGCACCTCCACCTGACTGCACCCCCACCTGTCTACACCTCCACCTGTCTACACCTCCACCTGTCTACACCTCCACCGGACTACACCTCCACCTGTCTCCCACCTGTCTACACCTCCACCTGACTGCACCTCTACCTGACTGCACCTCCACCTGACTACACCTCCACCTGACTACACCTCCACCTGACTGCACCTCCACCTGTCTCTCATCTACACCTCCACCTGTCTACACCTCCACCTGACTGCATCTCCATCTGTCTACACCTCCACCTGACTGCATCTCCACCTGTCTCCCACCTGTCTACATCTCCACCTGACTGCATCTCCACCTGTCTCTCATCTACACCTCCACCTGACTGCATCTCCACCTGTCTCTCATCTACACCTTCACCTGACTACACCTCCACCTGACTACACTTCCACTTATCTCCCTAGGAGTAGGGTGTGGATGTGATTTGATTGGTGGGCTGGTGGATGGTAAAACTCTTTTATTACCCCCCCCCAGGTTTCACGATCATCATCGAACCGTTTGAGGACAGGACCCCCACCATCGCCAACCCCATCCTGCACTTCAGGTGAGAAAGGTAGAGGGGGGCAGGGGGAGGAGGAATTCTATTTTGGAAGATCAGTAGCCTCGTTAATGCTGGGGAGGAATCAGTGCTGTAGATAATACAGGAGGGAGGGAGGGAGGGGCAGGTTACGCTATTTGGAGATCGGCAGTATTGGATGTTCAGCAGGGGTCTCACTGGTGCATTTTAGAAGTCAGAATTCATTGCTGCCCCACTAAATGTGTTGTGTCTCTCCCCCCTCTCTCTCTCTCTCCCCCCTCTCAGTTGTATGGACTCCTCCATCGCTATCAAGCCTGTGTTTGAGCGCTTCCAGACGGTCATCATCACCTCCGGGGTAACTCCATCCCCCCCCCCCTCCTCCCTCTCTCTCTCTCTCTCTCTCGCTCTCGCTATACCTTGTCTATACCTTTTAAAATTTTGAATGCTTGAATAGATTCAATTCTTTTAGCCTGTCTGCATACGACATGCCTTTTAAACCCGGGATAATTCTGGTTGCTCTTCTTTGCACTCTTTCTAGAGCAGCAATATCCTTTTTGTAACGTGGTGACCAGAACTGAACACAATATTCTAGGTGAGGTCTTACTAATGCTTTGTAAAGTTTTAACGTTACTTCCCTTGATTTAAATTCAACACTTTTCACAATATATCCGTGCATCTTGTTGGCCTTTTTTATAGCTTCCCCACATTGTCTAGATGAGGACATTTCTGAGTCAACATAAACTCCTAGGTCTTTTTCATAGATTCCTTCTTCAATTTCAGTATCTCCCATATGATATTTATAATGCACATTTTTATTGCTCTGCAGTACTTTACACTTTTCTCTATTAAATGTCATTTGCCATGTGTCTGCCCAGTTCTGACTGCTGACTAGATCATTTTGAATGACCTTTGCTGCTGCAACAGTGTTTGCCACTCCTCCTATTTTTGTGTCGTCTGCAAATTTAACAAGTTTGCTAACTATACCAGAATCTAAATCATTAATGTAGATTAGGAATAGCAGAGGACCTAATACTGATCCCTGTGGTACACCACTGGTTACCTCGCTCCATTTTGAGGTTTCTCCTCTAATCAGTACTTTCTGTTCTACATGCTAACCACTCCCTAATCCATGTGCATGCATTTCCTTGAATCTCTACTGCATTCAGTTTGAGAATTAATCTTTTATGCAGGACTTTGTCAAAAGCTTTCTGGATATCTAAATAAACCATGTCATATGCTTTGCAATTATCCATAGTCGATGTTGCATCCTCAAAAAAATCAAGCAGGTTAGTTAGACACGAACACCCTTTCCTAAAACCATGCTGACTGTCTCCCAGGATACTGTTACCATATAGGTAATTTTCCATTTTGGATCTTATTATAGTTTCCATAAGTTTACATATAATAGAAGTCAGGCTTATTGGTCTGTAGTTACCTGGTTCAGTTTTGTAATTCTCCAGTCTGTCAGTAGAACCCCTGTGTCAAGAGACTGTTACATGATCTTGGTTAGTGGTTTGTAAATAACTCCTTTCATTGATCAGAGTGAGGGGGTAATTCTCACTCTGTGCCGCTCAGTTACTTAAAACAGCCACTATAACTGGAATCTGTCGCTGTCTCTCAGACTCTCTCTCCGCTGGATATCTACCCCAAGATTCTGGACTTCCGCCCCGTTACCATGGCATCCTTCACCATGACCCTCGCACGGGCCTGCCTCTGCCCACTGGTGAGGAGGAGGGGGGTGAGGCAGGGAGTGTGAGGAGGAGGAGGGAAGGAGGGTGAGGGGATGGATTGAGGGGTGAGAGGAGGGGGGGAGTGTGTCAGTGCTGTACAGCAGTGTCTGTGAGGAGTGAAGCAGTCTGTGTGAGGGAGACACTCCTGCTGTTTTAGTGTGTTTGAGTTACAGCAGCGTGTGGAAAGGGAGGGAGAACTTGCAGTCAGGTGTCTGTCTGTCTGTCTGTCTTTGTGTTGTGTCTGTGTGTCTTTACGTGTTTGTGTGTCTGTGTCTGTTTGAGTGTGTAACTGCCAGCTCGCTATCTCTCTCTCTCTCTCTCTCTCTCTCCCTGCAGATCGTTGGCCGTGGGAATGACCAGGTTGCGATCAGCTCTAAGTTTGAGACGCGAGAAGATATAGGTGAGTCTGTCCTGCTGCTGAACACCTCTGCACACGACAGCCTCACCTTACACACTACACCCTGCTGCTGAACACCTCTGCACACGACACCCTCACCTTACACACTACACCCTGCACCTTACACACTACACCCTGCTGCTGAACACCTCTGCATACGACACCCTGCACCTTACACACTACACCCTGCACCTTACACACTACACCCTGCTGCTGAACACCTCTGCATACGACACCCTGCACCTTACACACTACACCATGCTCTCTACACGCTGCACCATGCTCCCTACACACGACACCCTGCACCTTACACACACCACCCTGCTCCCTACACACTACACCCTGCTGCTGAACACCTCTACAAATGACACCCTGCTCCCTACACACAGCACCCTGCTCCCTACACATGACACCCTGCTCCTGAACACCTCTACACACTGCGCCCTGCTCCCTAGACACTACACCCTGCTCCTGAACACCTTTACACATGACACACTGCTCCCTACACACTACACCCTGCTCCCTACACACTGCACCCTGCTGCTGAACACCTCTACACACGACACCCTGCTCCTTACACACGACACCCTGCTCCCTACACACTACACCCTGCTCCCTACACGCTGCACCCTGCTACTGAACACCTCTACACACTTCACCCTGCTCCCTACACACTACACCCTGCTACTGAACACCTCTACACACTTCACCCTGCTCCCTACACACTTCACCCTGCTCCCTACACACTACATCCTGCTACTGAACACCCCTACACACTGCACCCTGCGCCCTACACACTACACCCTGCTGCTGAACACTTCTACATTGTAATGTTTTTGCAAATCTTGCAGCCCCGCTCCTCCTCCCCTCTGTTCTTCTCTTCTCCAGTCTTCACTCGTTTTCTCTTTCTCTCAGCTGTGATCCGTAACTATGGTAACTTGTTGCTGGAGATGTCGTCTGTCGTGCCCGACGGGATTGTGGCTTTCTTTACCAGCTACCAGTACATGGAGAACATTGTAGCATCCTGGTATGAGCAGGTGAGACTGGAGAGTGAGGGGCTCGGGAGCCGGGGGAGTGAGGGGCTCGGGAGTCGGGGAGTGAGGGGTCGGGAGTCGGGGAGTAAGGCTCATGGAGCCAGGGCAGTGAGGGGGTCGGGGAGGGAGGGCCTCGTGGAGTCGGGGAGGGAGGGGCTCGTGGAGCCGGGGAGCGAGGGGCTCGTGGAGCCAGGGGAGCCAGGGGCTCGTGGAGCCGGGAAGCGAGGGCCCGTGGAGCCGGGGAGCGAGGGGCCCGTGGAGCCGGGGAGCGAGGCCCGTGGAGCCGGGGAGCGAGGGGTCGGGGCTGATGACTGGGGGACTGTTAGCATGCAGTATTCTCTGTGAGGGATAGTTAGTTAGGGTATCATCTGTATGAGGAATGGTTATATTCTGAGGGTTAGTCTCTGTGTACAGTGAGCAGTGCATCGAGTCGGGTTCAGGTCAGAATGTAAAGTTTTTTGCAGTTTGTTGTTCAGGTGAAAAAAATGTAATTTTCAAGCCTGAATTTGAATCACCAAAATCGTTTTCTGTCCTTTCAGCATACTCGTCTGTAACCCTTTCCCAAATAACGTATTAGAAGGTAAATGTACCAGTATTTCCTGCACTGTCTAAAGCAGGAGGCGATTAGGGAGGAGTCAGCTGACTAAGCAGTGTTGTTGTCGCTAGTTTGATACGTCGCAAGATCCTTTAATCATGTCTGCTTGGTGATGTTAAAAATGCCTGTGGACGAGGTGAAACAAAAGACAGTGCAGGGTTTATATCATGCAGTGCAGGGGCCTCAAACTCAATTTACATGAGGGCCAATGTCAATCCTGAAATCCTCCTGGAGGGCCAATGACGTCACAAAAAAAACAAAAAACACCTTTCTTTCATGAAGTGTTAAACGGAACTGTCATAGAACTTGTTTACAATTTGGGTTTGCCAAAGAGTTAGACACCTGGCAGTGCTTCAGTTCTGTGAGTCTGCTGATATTTGGCCTCAGAGACTGAGCAGTTGAAACCTTCAGGATTGCAGCAAGGTGTGTATCAGATCATTTTGTTCTGTACTTTTTGACTTGTTTATATTCATAGTGCAGAAAAGTTTCTCACAAATGCATGTGCTGCCGAACAGAGCCATGGTTTTTCTGAAGCTTTTGCAAAGCTGTGGGAAAGATGGTAGCAGCTGCTTGAAGAACTGTGTGACATCTCCTTGGGTTTCCTTGGATTTATTCTTCAGAGGTGCACTGAAGACCAATGAGCTCCATCTGGAAATCACCTGGTGCTGTTTACACATCAACTGAAAATGGATCAGCAAACAACGGGAAGCTTGCTCTTTGCTTTCTGAAACCTGCAAACCGCTGATCAAATTCTTCCAAAAGCAGGTCAAGATTAGCAGCTTATTCAGCACCACTGAACTGCATTTCAATGTGTAGCTCTTCCACAAGTGACCTGCATGATGGGAAATTAGTGAGATTACTCTGAGAAGTCTGCTTTTTCCACAGTTTCCGTTTAGTTGTGAATGCTTTCACATCATCAAACACTGTTGTCACAAGCTGACCAGGACCTTGTAGCTTCAGGTTTAGGTTATTCAACTCGGGTGATATCAACAAGGAAAGCAAGTTCCATCATCCATTGTGTGTCTTCAAACTCTGGCAGGGGCATATTAATCTCCTGTATGAACCTTTTCACCTCTGTTTTTACCTCAAGGAATCTCTTTAAAACAGTGCCCCTGCTTAGCCAACGCACCTCTGTGAAGTACAGCAAGTCACCATATTTGGATTCAATTTCCTCCAAGAAAGCACGAAACTGTCTGTGCTGCAAGCCCCTGGAGCGAATGTAGATCTCACAGTTCACAACAACGGACGTGACATTGTCGAGCTTCAAAGATTTAGTGCACAGTGCCTGCTGGTGAATGATGCAGTGTGATGCTACTGTTTGCTCTGCGTTTTCTTCTTCCATCGCCGTATTGCACAAGTGCTACCAACCCGTTCTTTTTCCCAATCATTGCTGGGGAGCCATCTGTTGTTAAGCCTGCTAAAGAATGCCACTGTCAGTCAACGGCTTCCCAGGCTTAGCAATCATTTCATCACCACGTAACTTGCCAAAGCTGCTGTCTCTGATTCTTCACTTTCTGAAAAGCTGTTGCTGCAACACTAATCATTTCTTCAACTACAAAGCTGTCCTCTCTCTCTCTCTTCTCCCCGATATTTATCATAGCGCTCTGCTTGATTTGTTGTGTAGTGCTGTTTAATATTGTGCTCTTTTAAAACGGCAACTCTTTCCTTGCAAATCAAACATGTTGCACTGTTTGTACTGCACAAAAAAATAATCAACCGGCCACTTTTCTTGAAATTGCCTGTGTTATGGCACAACATGTTGGACTTTGACTCTCACCTAGCCATCAGTTCAGTTGCTCCTCCCGAACACACATCTGTCTGTATGGTTTCTTATCTCTGCTGTGAACCAGGACTCTGTCAATGCGACAGTGGTAGCAACATTTTACGCATTTTTTATGCATGCAGCTCCATGCGGACCAGATTAAATGACTTTTGTGTAATTATTTAGCGGGCCGGATTGTAGCTCTGTGCGGGCCGCGAGCTTGAGACCCCGATGCAGTGGATAATTGAGAGGTAAATCATAAGTGTGGATTCGTTGCTTGTAAAACCTGTCATTATGTTTTTGTGAACGATAGCCACAAGACTGGTACATCTCTGTGAAAGCACAGGTGTAGGTCCCTTTCAACTGGTGACACGAATGGAATAGACAGGTATTTTATAGTAAAGTAAGTAGAGATAGTTAATGTTACAATGTTAAAATATATCCAGACCACTAGAGAAAGCTACCACGCTGTATAGCTTATTGTATAAACTCAATCCGTGGACAATGATAGATATATATCTGTGTGTGAATGTGAGCGTGAGAGTGTCAGTCAATGCAAACACTTGCAGGTTTGGGTCGGGTTGCAGGTCTCATGAAAGCAGGTCGGGTCGGGTCAGGTTGTGGGTAAGAAGACGGTGCTGCAGCGGGTTGCTGGTTCAGGTCGGGTCCTGTAGTAGCAGGTCCGGGTCGGAAGCAGGTTGTAAAAAATCGGGCCGCAAGAGGACTCTACAGTGAGGGATGGTTAGTATACAGTATTCTCTGTGTAAAGGAAGGTTAGTCTCTGTGAGGGTTGGTCTCTATCAGTGCAGTGATGGTTAGTCTCTGAGGGTGAGTCTCTGAGGGTTGGTCTCTGTATCAGTGCAGTGGTGTTTATTCTCTGATCGTTAGTCCCTGAGGGTGAGTCTCTGTGAGGGTTAGTCCCTGAGGGTGGGTCTCTGTGATGGTTAGTCCCTGAGGGTGAGTCTCTGAGGGTTGGTCTCTGTATCAGTGCAGTGGTGTTTATTCTCTGATGGTTAGTCCCTGAGGGTGAGTCTCTGTGAGGGTTGGTCTCTGTATCAGTGCAGTGGTGTTTATTCTCTAATGGTTAGTCTCTGAGGGTGTTTCTCTGTGATGGTTAGTCCCTGAGCGTGAGTCTCTGAGGGTTGGTCTCTGTATCAGTGCAGTGATATTTATTCTCTGAGGGTTAGTCCCTGAGGGTGAGTCTCTGTGAGGGTTGGTCTCTGTATCAGTGCAGTGGTGTTTATTCTCTGAGGGTGAGTCTCTGTGAGGGTTAGTCCCTGAGGGTGAGTCTCTGTGAGGGTTGGTCTCTGTATCAGTACAGTGATGTTTATTCTCTGAGGGTGAGTCTCTGTGATGATTAGTCTCTGAGGGTGAGTCTCTGATGGTTAGTCCCTGAGGGTGAGTCTCTGAGGGTGAGTCTCTGTGATGGTTAGTCTCTGAGGGTGAGTCTCTGTGAGGGTTGGTCTCTGTATCAGTGCAGTGGTGTTTATTCTCTGATGGTTAGTCCCTGAGGGTGAGTCTCTGTGATGGTTAGTCTCTGAGGGTGAGTCTCTGAGGGTTGGTCTCTGTATCAGTGCAGTGGTGTTTATTCTCTGAGGGTGGGTCTCTGTGAGGGTTAGTCCCTGAGGGTGAGTCTCTGTGAGGGTTGGTCTCTGTATCAGTGCAGTGATGTTTATTCTCTGAGGGTGAGTCTCTGTGATGATTAGTCTCTGAGGGTGAGTCTCTGATGGTTAGTCTCTGAGGGTGTCTCCGTGAGGGTTAGTCTCTGAGGGTGAGTCTCTGTGATGGTTTGTCTCTGAGGGTGAGTCTCTGTGATGATTAGTCTGTGAGGGTGAGTCTCTGTGATGGTTAGTCTCTGAGGGTGAGTCTCTGTGAGGGTTGGTGTCTATCAGTGCAGTGATGTTTATTCTCTGAGGGTGAGTCTCTGTGATGGTTAGTCTCTGAGGGTGTTTCTCTGTGATGGTTAGTCCCTGAGCGTGAGTCTCTGAGGGTTGGTCTCTGTATCAGTGCAGTGATATTTATTCTCTGAGGGTTAGTCCCTGAGGGTGAGTCTCTGTGAGGGTTAGTCCCTGAGGGTGAGTCTCTGTGAGGGTTGGTCTCTGTATCAGTGCAGTGATGTTTATTCTCTGAGGGTGAGTCTCTGTGATGATTAGTCTCTGAGGGTGAGTCTCTGATGGTTAGTCCCTGAGGGTGAGTCTCTGTGAGGGTTGGTCTCTGTATCAGTGCAGTGGTGTTTATTCTCTGATGGTTAGTCCCTGAGGGTGAGTCTCTAAGGGTTGGTCTCTGTATCAGTGCAGTGATGTTTATTCTCTGAGGGTGAGTCTCTGTGATGATTAGTCCTGAGGGTGAGTCTCTGTGAGGGTTGGTCTCTGTATCAGTGCAGTGGTGTTTATTCTCTGAGGGTGAGTCTCTGTGATGGTTAGTCTCTGAGGGTTGGTCTCTGTATCAGTGCAGTGATGTTTATTCTCTGAGGGTGAGTCTCTGTGAAGGTTAGTCTCTGAGGGTGTCTCCGTGAGGGTTAGTCTCTGAGGGTGAGTCTCTGTGAGGGTTGGTGTCTATCAGTGCAGTGATGTTTATTCTCTGAGGGTGAGTCTCTGTGATGGTTAGTCTCTGAGGGTGAGTCTCTGTGAGGGTTAGTCTCTGTATCAGTGCAGTGGTGTTTATTCTCTGAGGGTGAGTCTCTGTGAGGGTTAGTCCCTGAGGGTGAGTCTCTGTGAGGGTTAGTCTCTGTATCAGTGCAGTGATGTTTATTCTCTGATGGTTAGTCTCTGAGGGTGAGTCTCTGAGGGTGTTTCTCTGTGGTGGTTAGTCCCTGAGGGTGAGTCTCTGAGGGTTGGTCTCTGTATCAGTGCAGTGATATTTATTCTCTGAGGGTGAGTCTCTGTGATGGTTGGTCTCTGAGGGTGAGTCTCTGTGAGGGTTAGTCTCTGTATCAGTGCAGTGATATTTATTCTCTGAGGGTGAGTCTCTGTGATGGTTAGTCTCTGAGGATGAGTCTCTGAGGATGAGTCTCTGAGGGTGAGTCTCTGATGGTTAGTCTCTGAGGGTGAGTCTCTATGATGGTTAGTCTCTGAGGGTGAGTCTCTGATGGTTAGTCTCTGAGGGTGAGTCTCTGTGATGGTTAGTCTCTGAGGGTGTCTCTCTGTGAGGGTTAGTCTCTGAGGGTGAGTCTCTGTGAGGGTTGGTCTCTGTATCAGTGCAGTGGTGTTTATTCTCTGAGGGTGGGTCTCTGTGATGGTTAGTCCCTGAGGGTGAGTCTATGTGAGGGTTGGTCTCTGTATCAGTGCAGTGGTGTTTATTCTCTGAGGGTGAGTCTCTGATGGTGAGTCTCTGATGGTTAATCTCTGAGGGTGTCTCTCTGTGAGGGTTAGTCCCTGAGGGTGAGTCTCTGTGAGGGTTGATCTCTATCAGTGCAGTGATGTTTATTCTCTGAGGGTGTCTCTCTGTGATGGTTAGTCTGAGGGTGAGTCTCTGTAATGGTTAGTCTCTGAGGGTGAGTCTCTGTGAGGGTTGGTCTCTATCAGTGCAGTGATGTTTATTCTCTGAGGGTGAGTCTCTGTGAGGGTTGGTCTCTCTATCAGTGCAGTGATGTTTATTCTCTGAGGGTGAGTCTCTCTGAGGGTTGGTCTCTGTATCAGTGCAGTGGTGTTTATTCTCTGAGGGTGAGTCCCTGAGGGTGAGTCCTCTGAGGGTTGGTCTCTGTATCAGTGCAGTGGTGTTTATTCTCTGAGGGTGAGTCTCTGTGATGGTGAGTCCCTGAGGGTGAGTCTCTGAGGGTTGGTCTCTGTATCAGTGCAGTGGTGTTTATTCTCTGAGGGTGGGTCTCTGTGATGGTTAGTCCTGAGGGTGAGTCTCTGTGAGGGTTAGTCTGTGAGGGTTGTTCTCTATCAATGCAGTGGTGTTTATTCTCTGAGGGTTATTCTCTGTGTTTTTGCTCCTGCAGGGGATCTTGGAGAACATCCAGAGAAACAAGCTGATCTTCATCGAGACCCAGGATGCTGCCGAGACCAGCATGGCACTGGAGAAATACCAGGAGGTCAGAGAGAGGAGTGGAGGGAGGGTGGGTCTGTTTGGGGAGCAGGGGAGGGACGGAGGGTGGGTTTGTTTGGGGAGCAGGGAGGGAGGAGGGAGGGTTTGTTTGGGGAGCAGGGAGGAGGGAGGGAGGGTTTGTTTGGGGAGCAGGGCAGGGTGGGTCTGTTTGGGAGGAGGAGGGAGGGGTGGGTTTGGGGAGCTGTGATTGTTTCTCTGAGAGCTGCTTCTTATTCCAGGCCTGTGAAAACGGTCGGGGTGCAATCCTGCTGTCTTGTGGCCAGAGGCAAGGTGTCAGAGGGATCGATTTGGTGAGTTGGGGAGCAGTGTTGTGATTTGATGTTTTTGTAAGTTGGGGAGCAGAGGGGTATGGAGATTACAATGGGGATTCATTACAATGTATAGTGACCTCATTAAAGCAGTAGCACATTTCTCATTAATGGATTGTTTTCACTGATCCTCTCTGTCTCTCAGTTCATCACTTTGGCCGGGCGGTCATCATGTTCGGAGTCCCCTACGTGTACACACAGAGCCGCCTGCTCAAGGTCAGTGCACTCCTCCCTCTCTGCACTTCCTCATTCCATTCTTATTCCGTTACTGTTTCCTCCTCACCCTCCCTTGCACTGTCTCAGCCCTTCTGTGTGTGTGTGTGTGTGTGTGTGTGTGTGTGTGTGTCTCTCTCTCTCTCTCACTTCTCTCCCTCTCTCTCCTCCATCCTCTCGCCTCTCTCTCTCAGGCTCCTCTGGCCTCCTCGCCTCCTCTCTCTCTCTCACTCCTCTCTCCTCTCTCTCCCTCCTCTCTCTCCCTCACCTCTCTCTCCTCCCCTCCTCTCTCTCACCTCTCCCTCCTCTCTCCCTCTCTCTCACCTCCTCTCCCTCTCTCTCACCTCCCTCTCTCTCTCTCACTCCTCCCTCTCTCCCTCCCTCCTCTCTCTCCTCACACTCCTCCCTCTCACTCCCCTCTCTCTCACCTCTCTCCTCCCTCCTCCCTCTCTCTCACCCTCCCTCCTCCTCCTCTCTCACACCCTCCCTCCTCCCTCCCTCTCTCACTCTCCCTCCCTCCCTCCTCTCTCTCTCACTCCCTCCCTCCTCCCTCTCTCTCTCACCTCTCCTCCCTCCCTCCCTCTCTCACCTCTCCTCCTCTCCTCCCTCTCTCTCTCACCTCCCTCCTCCTCTCTCTCTCCCTCCCTCCCACCCTCTCTCTCTCACTCTCTCTCCTCCCACCCTCTCTCTCTCACTCTCCCTCCCTCCCACTCTCCTCTCTCTCTCCTCCCTCCTCTCTCTCACTCCTCCCTCTCCACCCTCCTCTCTCTCACCCTCCTCTCTCCTCCCTCTCTCCCTCCCTCCCTCCTCTCTCTCACACTCCCTCCCTCCCATCCTCTCTCTCACACTCCCTCCTCCCTCCTCTCTCTCTCACCACTCCCTCCCTCCCCTCTCTCTCTCACACTCCTCCTCCCATCTCTCTCTCCTCTCTCACACTCCCCCTCCCTCCCCACCCTCTCTCTCACACTCCCTCTCCTCCCACCCTCTCTCTCTCACTCCTCTCCTCCCACCCTCTCTCTCTCACCCTCCTCTCTCCTCTCCCACTCCTCTCCTCTCCTCACCTCCCTCCCTCCCACCCTCTCTCTCACACCCTCCTCCCTCCTCTCTCTCTCTCACCCTCCTCTCCCCTCTCTCTCACCTCCCTCCTCTCACCTCTCTCTCTCACACTCCCTCCCTCCCACCCTCTCTCTCTCACACCTCCCTCCCTCCCCCTCTCTCTCACACCTCCCTCCCTCTCACCCTCTCTCTCACACTCTCTATCCCACCCTCTCTCTCTCACACCCTCCCCCTCCCTCCCTCTCTCACACCCTCCCTCCCACTCTCTCTCTCACTCCCTCTCTCTCCCACCCTCTCTCTCTCCCTCCCTCCCTCCCTCCCTCTCTCTCTCTCCCCTCCCTCCCTCCCTCTCTCTCTCACACTCCCCTCCCTCCCTCCTCTCTCTCACACCCCCCTCCCTCCCACCCTCTCTCTCTCACCTCCCTCCCTCCCTCCCTCTCCTCTCTCCCTCCCTCCCACCCTCTCTCCACTCCTCTCTCCCTCCTCTCTCTCTCACACCCCTCTCCTCCCACCTCTCTCTCTCACACACCCCTCCCTCCCACCCTCTCTCTCTCACCCTCCCTCCCTCTCACCCTCTCTCTCTCCACACCCCTCCCTCTCCACCCTCTCTCTCTCTCTCACACACCTCCCTCCCTCCCACCCTCTCTCTCACACACCCCCCTCCCTCCCTCTCTCTCTCACACACCCTCTCCCTCCCACCTCTCTCTCTCACACACCCTCCCTCCCACCTCTCTCTCTCACACACCCCCTCCTCTCCCACCCTCTCTCTCTCACACACCCCCCCTCCCTCCCACCCTCTCTCTCCACACCACCCCTCTCCTCCCACCCTCTCTCACTCACACCCTCCTCCCACCCTCTCTCTCACACACCCCTCCCTCTCTCCCACCTCTCTCTCTCTCACACACCCCTCCTCCCACCCTCTCTCTCTCACACACCCCTCCCTCCCACCCTCTCTCTCACACACCCCCTCCCTCCCACCCTCTCTCTCTCTCACACCCTCCTCCCTCCCACCCTCTCTCTCTCTCACACACCCTCCTCCCACCCTCTCTCTCTCACACCCCCTCCCTCCCTCTCTCTCTCACACACCCCTCCCTCCCACTCTCTCTCTCACACACCCTCCCTCCCCCCTCTCTCTCACACCTCCCTCTCTCTCTCCACCCCTCTCTCACACCCTCTCCTCTCTCTCACACCCTCTCTCACCCTCTCTCTCTCACACACTCCCTCCCTCCCTCCTCTCTCTCTCACACCCCTCCCTCCCACCCTCTCTCTCTCACACCCTCCCTCCCACCCTCTCTCTCACACCCTCCCTCTCCCACCCTCTCTCTCCACACCCTCCCTCCCACCCTCTCTCTCACACACCCCTCCCACCCTCTCTCTCTCACACCCCTCCCCTCCCACCCTCTCTCTCTACACACCCCCCTCCCACCCTCTCTCTCACACCCCCTCCTCCCACCCTCTCTCTCACACCCCCCTCCCACCTCTCTCTCTACACACCCCCTCCCACCCTCTCTCTCACACCCCCCCTCCCACCTCTCTCTCTCACACACCCTCCCACCCTCTCTCTCTCTCACCCCCCCTCCCACCCTCTCTCTCACACCCCTCCCACCCTCTCTCTCTCACACCCTCCTCTCCCTCCCTCTCTCTCACACATCTCCCTCCTCCCACCCTCTCTCTCTCACACACCCCTCCCACCCTCCCTCTCCTCTCTCTCACCCCCTCCCTCCCTCCTCACACCCTCTCCCACCCTCTCTCTCACACTCCCCTCCCACCCTCTCTCTCTCACACTCCCTCCCACCCTCTCTCTCACACACCCTCCTCCCACCCTCTCTCTCTCACACTCCTCCCTCCCACCCTCTCTCTCACTCACACCTCCCTCCCACCCTCTCTCTCACACACTCCCTCCCACCCTCTCTCTCTCACACTCCCTCCCTCCCACCCTCTCTCTCTCACACCCCTCCCTCCTACCCCTCTCTCTCTCTCTCACACCCCCTCCCTCCCACCTCTCTCTCACCCCTCCCTCCCTCCCTCTCTCTCACACTCCCTCCCCTCTCTCTCTCACCACTCCCTCTCTCTCCTCTCCCTCTCTCTCTCTCTCACCTCCTCTCTCTCTCTCACTCCCTCCTCTCTCTCTCTCCCTCCCTCCTCCCTCTCTCTCACCCTCCCTCCTCTCTCCTCACTCCCCTCCCTCTATCTCTCACACTCACTCTCTCTTCTCTCACACTTCCTCCCTCTCAAGGCTCGTCTGGAGTACCTGCGGGATCAGTTTCAGATCAGAGAGAACGACTTTCTGACCTTCGACGCCATGAGACACGCAGCCCAGTGTGTGGGGAGAGTGATCCGGGCAAGACTGACTCACGGGCTCATGATCTTGCAGACAAGGTGGAGAGGAGAGGCTGCCCACACACAATGCATTGTGGTTAAACCGACAAACTCTCAACCTGCTTTTAAAAACTCACCTCCTCTCACCTCTCCTTTGATCATTCCTTCCCCCCTCCCCAGCGTTACGCTCGTGCTGACAAGAGAGGGAAGCTTCCTCGCTGGATCCAGGAGCACATCACTGACAGCAGCCTGAACCTGACCATCGACGAGACTGTGCAGCTCTCCAAGCACTTCCTGAGAGACATGGCTCAGCCCTTCCCAAGGTACCCCTCTCCTACACCCCTCTCCTACACCCCTCTCCCCTTCCCTACACCCATCTCCCTTCCCTCCCACCCATCTCCCCTACACCCATCTCTCCCTCCCTTACACACTCTCCTCCCCTTACACACTCTCCCCCTCCCTTACACAATCTCCCCCTCCACTACACTCCCCCTCACACATCGACGAGACTGTGCAGCTCTCCAAGCACTTCCTGAGACATGGCTCAGCCCTTCCGCAAGGTACCCCCCTCTCCTACACCCATCTCCCCCTCCCCTACACCCATCTCCCCTCCCTACACTCTCCCCTCCCTACACACCTCCCTCCCCTACACAAACTCCCCTCCCTTACACACTCCCCTTCCTTACACACTCCCCTCCCTACACACACTCCCTCCCTTACACACCCCTCCCTACACACCTCTCCCGTCACCTGCACACTCCCCTCCACTACACTCCCCTCACACATCGACGAGACTGTGCAGCTCTCAAAGCACTTCCTGAGAGACATGGCTCAGCCCTTCAGCAAGGTACTCCCTCCCTACACAATCTCCCCTTCAACTACACACTGTCCCCCCCTCCCTCCCCTACACACTCTCCCCCTCCCCTACACTCTTCCATCCCCTACACAATCTCCCCATCACCTGATTGCTGGATGGGTAGATAGAGATGGATGGATGGATGGTTCATGATGGGTCAGTAGAGATGGATTCAGTGTTGTCTGGATTGAGAGATGGGTAGAGGTGGATAGAGCTGTATGGATGGATTGCTGGATGGTTAGATAGCGATGGATGGAGAGGTGGATGGTTAATGATGGGCCAGTAGAGATACAGTCATGACTTGATTCCTGTTTCCTCTGATTTCAGGAGGATCAGCTGGGTCTGTCTCTGCTCACTCTAGACCAGCTTCAGTCTGAAGAGATGCTGAAGAAGATCGCCCAGATCGCACACCAGATATAACAACAGTGTCTACACAATACAATCACACAACACAATACAACCTGACACACACAGAGCTGCATTGCGAGATAGTGCAGATTGCACAGCACACAATACAACACAATCTGCACAACACACACTGATCTAACACAACACACAATACAACACAATCTACACAACACACAATACACAGGAACTGCTCAGCACACACTCACACCCAGTGCAGAGTGCATTGCCATTCATCTCATCACAGTGACAGTGACTACAGGCACCCTGAGCTCTCTTCAGGGTTTGGGATTCTCCCGTTTGTTTGAATTTAATTTGTTTAAATTTGAAATAATAAAAGAAGCGTTTTCTTACCCCAGTCTTACTTTATCTGAATCAGTTCTGAGTTCATTTTGAAATGTGACTCTTTAAACATGACGGGGTCTGTTATTATTAAACTCTCACTGACCTGAAGGAAAGCAGCTCCAGGGCTCCTCTCTGAAATCAGACAAGAGTTACTCAATCAGAACCACTCAATCAGAATCTAAATATAAAATCAGTCTACTGAAACCACACTCATTCTGCTGCAGCCGGTAACTCTTACAGACTGAATCCCAACACTGTGCAGCCAGGCTGGGTCTGCTAGTGACGAAGATTCTGTCTTCCTGCCTTAGTGCAGCACAAACCCCATGGTCCCCCCAGTCACCTCTGCACCCCTCGATCAGAGACTGACTAGAAACCAGGACAGGGCAGGGACTCGGACCACTAACACAGCATAGCTGTCCTTGCCACTGAGGCACCTGCTAGATGTGCAGCCACTGCCATGCCTCTTTTAGAATGCTGTTAGATCCGGGGTGTCCAGTCTCACGGTCCTGGAGGCCGTTCCACTGCAGGTTTAACAGGTTCGATTTATATAATTTATTACTTCCGGGCCTAGATGGAGGCTTTATTGGTTCAATTAAACGATTTAGAAGAGGGATGGAAAAGAGAAACACAGCAATGTTTAATGTTGACATCAGTCTGAGTCGTAAACATGAAACCGCTGACAAAAAAATACTTTGAAATATCTGGACTTTATTTTACACCTTCTTTCCAGGACATGTCTTTTAAATATCTCAAGCAGGGGTGTCAAACTCAGTTCCTGGAGGGCCGCAGTGTCTTCTGGCTTTTGTTCCACCCAAGCTCTCATTTACTTAATTGGTTTAATTATTTGATTAACTGGACACATTTAACACTTCTCTCCAGGTCTCAAAATGTTTCATAGGTCGTGTACCTTGAATCAAGTGCATTTTTTTAAATCAACTGGAAAAGACCTTGAAAAATATGAAATATGTCCAATTGAACAAATAATTAGATCAGTTATGTTAATTGAGAGCTTAAATTGGAAAGAAAACCAGAAGACCCTGCGGCCGTCGAGGACTGGAGTGTGACACCTCTGATCTGAAGGATACATAGTGTTGACAGTACAGAAATACAGACAAGACTGATCCTGCCCTGGATCACTGAGCTCTGGTTGTGATGATGTGGTCCTCTCCTGGATTATTGAGCTCTGGTTGTGATGCTGTGGTCCTCTCCTGGATCATTGAGCTCTGGTTGTGATGCTATGGTCCTCTCCTGGATCATTGAGCTCTGGTTGAGATGCTATGGTCCTCTCCTGGATTACTGAGCTCTGGTTGTGATGATGTGGTCCTCTCCTGGATCATTGAGCTCTGGTTATGATGATGTGGTCCTTTCCTGGATCATTGAGCTCTGGTTGTGATGATGTGGTCCTCTCCTGGATCATTGAGCTCTGGTTATGATGATGTGGTCCTCTCCTGGATCATTGAGCTCTGGTTATGATGATGTGGTCCTCTCCTGGATCATTGAGCTCTGGTTGTGATGATGTGGTCCTCTCCTGGATCATTGAGCTCTGGTTATGATGATGTGGTCCTCTCCTGGATCATTGAGCTCTGGTTATGATGATGTGGTCCTCTCCTGGATCATTGAGCTCTGGTTGTGATGATGTGGTCCTCTCCTGGATCATTGAGCTCTGGTTATGATGATGTGGTCCTCTCCTGGATCATTGAGCTCTGGTTATGATGATGTGGTCCTCTCCTGGATCATTGAGCTCTGGTTATGATGATGTGGTCCTCTCCTGGATCATTGAGCTCTGGTTATGATGATGTGGTCCTCTCCTGGATCATTGAGCTCTGGTTGTGATGATGTGGTCCTCTCCTGGATCATTGAGCTCTGGTTATGATGATGTGGTCCTCTCCTGGATCATTGAGCTCTGGTTATGATGATGTGGTCCTCTCCTGGATCATTGAGCTCTGGTTATGATGATGTGGTCCTCTCCTGGATCATTGAGCTCTGGTTATTATTTGTTTATTGAGCAGACGCCTTTATCCAAGGCGACTTACAGAGACTAGGGTGCGTGAACTATGCATCATCTGCAGAGTCACTTACAACTACGTCTAACCCGAAAGACAGAGCACAAGGAGGTTAAGTGACTTGCTCAGGGTCACACAATGAGTCAGTGGCTGAGGTGGGATTTGAACCAGGGATCTCCTGGTTACAAGCCCTTTTCTTTAACCACTGGACCACACAGCCTCCTCCTGGTTGTGATGCTGTGGTCCTCTCCTGGATTACTGAGCTCTGGTTGTGATGCTGTGGTCCTCTCCTGGATTACTGAGCTCTGGTTGTGTGCTGTTTGATCTCTGTGGATCAGTGAGACTCTGCACTGTGTGCTGTTTGAGCTGCGTGTGGATCAGTGAGACTCTGCACTGTTTGAGCTGCGTGTGGATCACAAACACTGCACTGTGTGCTGTTTGAGCTCCGTGTGGATCAGTGAGACTCTGCACTGTTTGAGCTGCGTGTGGATTAGTGAGACTCTGCACTGTTTGAGCTGCGTGTGGATCACAAACACTGCACTGTGTGCTGTTTGAGCTCCATGTGGATCAGGGAGACTCGGTACTGCGTGCTGTTTGAGCTGCGTGTGGATCACAGACTCGGCACTGTGTGCTGTTTGAGCTCCGTGTGGATCAGCGAGACTCTGCACTGTGTGCTGTTTGAGCTGCGTGTGGACCAGTGAGACTCTGCACTGTTTGAGCTCCGTGTGGATCAGTGAGACTCGGCACTGTGTGCTGTTTGAGATGCGTGTGGATCAGTGAGACTTGGCATTGTGTGCTGTTTGAGCTCCATGTAGATCAGTGAATCTCTGCACTGTGTGCTGTTTGAGCTCCATGTAGATCAGTGAATCTCTGCATTGTGTGCTGTTTGAGCTCCATATAGATCAGTGAATCTCTGCATTGTGTGCTGTTTGAGCTCCATGTAGATCAGTGAATCTCTGCATTGTGTGCTGTTTGAGCTCCATGTAGATCAGTGAATCTCTGCATTGTGTGCTGTTTGAGCTGCGTGTGAATCAGTGAGACAGCACTGTGTGCTGTTTGAGCTGCGTGTGGATCAGTGAGACTCGGCACAGTGTGCTGTTT
This sequence comes from Acipenser oxyrinchus oxyrinchus, assembly GCA_030684275.1. Taxonomy (NCBI): domain Eukaryota; kingdom Metazoa; phylum Chordata; class Actinopteri; order Acipenseriformes; family Acipenseridae; genus Acipenser; species Acipenser oxyrinchus. The sequence goes on along the minus strand of CM060281.1, from coordinate 5,803,648 downwards.
AATCTCCGTGTGGATGAGTGAGACTCGGCACTGTGTGCTGTTTGAGCTCCGTGTGGATGAGTGAGACTCGGCACTGTGTGCTGTTTGAGCTCCGTGTGGATGAGTGAGACTCGGCACTGTGTGCTGTTTGAGCTCCGTGTGGATGAGTGAGACTCGGCACTGTGTGCTGTTTGAGCTCCGTGTGGATGAGTGAGACTCGGCACTGTGTGCTGTTTGAGCTCCGTGTGGATGAGTGAGACTCGGCACTGTGTGCTGTTTGAGCTCCGTGTGGATGAGTGAGACCACAACACTGCAGAGCACCCCCTCGAGACTGGAGCTTCAGAAGGTCGCGGAGTTTGAGTTAGGGGGGAGACAACTGAAACACCGTGTCAAAACAGTTCCTATGTCACTTTGCTTCTTCTACTGAAGATCTCCTGCTTCTCTGTTTAAACTTCTGGAGAAATGATCTTAGTAGACTCTGCTTATCATACAATACAGTAAAGTACACACAGTCAAAATGATATTACAAACACACACTCCCATTCTACCTGCACACAGAGACATTTCAATTAGGGAGTGTCTTACTAGAGAATGTGATAATAAAGAAATGAGCCTTTAAAGGGAGGAACAGCCATAATATTAATAAAGCTAATAAGAGGTAAGAGAATGGACTTTAAAGATGGTCAGCACTCCTTTAAAGGGAGGGCCAGTGATAACATTAAAGCTAATAAAAGGTAAGAGAATGGGCAGTGATGATGTTAATAAAGAGAATGGATTTTAAAGCTGATTAGCACTCCTTTTAAAGGGACTATTGAGTGCTCTGTTAAAAGCAGTCAATCCTGCAGCAACATTAATGGTAATAAATGTGCAGCCAGTCTGACACAATATATTAAGTGTATAGCACGCACCAGGAGCATTTAAAACAATAACAATAATAATACAAATGTTTGTAAGTGTTTGGTGCCTCCCTCATCATGTTGAGAGTGTGTTTCTTGTGCACTCTTTGCTGTGTGTCTCATACAATGAGTGCAAGAGAATGAAACACACTCTCAACATGATTAGAGGTAGCCACCAAATACTTAGGAACATATTAGAAGTCATTAAAATCCAAATTAAAAAAACAGACAGAGGGCTCCCGAGTGGCGCATCCAGTAAAAGGCTCATGAGTGCAGGATGTGCCCTATAGCCCGGAGATCGCAGGTTCGAATCCAGGCTATGTCACAGCCGACCGTGACCGGGAGTTCCTAGAGGGCGGTGCACAATTGGCTGAGCGCTGCCCGGGTAGGGAGGGTTAGGTCGGCAGGGGAATCCACAGCTCACCGCGCATCAGCGACCCCTGTGGCCGATAGGGCGCCTGTGGTTCTGCAGTGGAGCTGCCAGATCTGTGTTGTCCTCCTGCCCTATCGGTCTGGTGGCATGGCTGTCGATCTGCAGTGCGAAAAATGACGGCTTGGCAGGAGCACGTTTTGGAGGACGCGAGGTCCAGCCGCCATTTCCCGAGTCGGTGGGGGGCTGCGAGCGGTGAGCCGAGGATACAGATAAAAAAATTGGAGACAACTAAATTTATAAAAAAACAAACAAAAAAAACAAACAGACAAAGCTCAAATCAGCGCACTGGATCTGCTCTGGGTGAAAGATTTCTTTGTCATTGCACAGCAGTCTTGAGCACAGCTCCAGTGAGCGTTCTGGAGTCGGTTCAGCACCAGACTGCAATACACATGAAAACAGAAGAGAACTGATCGAAACAGACCTGTAGCGCCATGGAGAGGGAGACTGACGCCCCCTGCAGGATCAACACAACAAGGGTGACAAGTGGTACAGTGTGTGTCACACACAAACACATGGACAGAAAGACAGGTCCTGAGCAGTAGAGACCGTGTGAGGGCTGCATGTGTTCTTGGTGTGTGCTTGGCGTTCTTGGTGTGTGCTGGCTCTGTTCTTGGTGTGTGCTGGGTGTTCTTGGTGTGTGTTGGCTCTGTTCTTGGTGTGTGCTGGGTGTTCTTGGTGTGTGCTGGCTCTGTTCTTTGTGTGCTGGGTGTTCTTGGTGTGTGCTGGCTCTGTTCTTGGTGTGTGCTGGCTTTGTTCTTGGTGTGTGCTGGGTGTTCATGGTGTGTGTTGGGTGTTCTTGGTGTGTGCTGGCTCTGTTCTTTGTGTGCTGGGTGTTCTTGGTGTGTGTTGGGTGTTCTTGGTGTGTGTTGGGTGTTCTTGGTGTGTGCTGGGTGTTCATGGTGTGTGTTGGGTGTTCTTGGTGTGTGCTGGCTCTGTTCTTGGTGTGTGCTGGGTGTTCTTGGTGTGTGCTCGGTGTTCTCGGTGTGTGCTGGGTCTGTTCTTGGTGTGTGCTGGGTGTTCTTGGTGTGTGATAGGTGTTCTTGGTGTGTGCTGGCTCTGTTCTTGGTGTGTGCTGGGTGTTCTTGGTGTGTGCTGGGTGTTCTTGGTGTGTGCTGGCTCTGTTCTTGGTGTGTGCTGGCTCTGTTCTTGGTGTGTGCTGGCTGTTCTTGGTGTGTGCTGGGTGTTCTTGGGGTGTGCTGGGTGTTCTTGGTGTGTGCTGGCTCTGTTCTTGGTGTGTGCTCGGTGTTCTCGGTGTGTGCTGGGTCTGTTCTTGGTGTGTGCTGGGTGTTCATGGTGTGTGTTGGGTGTTCTTGGTGTGTGCTGGCTCTGTTCTTGGTGTGTGCTGGGTGTTCTTGGTGTGTGCTCGGTGTTCTCGGTGTGTGCTGGGTGTTCTTGGGGTGTGCTGGGTGTTCTTGGTGTGTGCTGGCTCTGTTCTTGGTGTGTGCTCAGTGTTCTCGGTGTGTGCTGGGTCTGTTCTTGATGTGTGCTGGGTGTTCATGGTGTGTGTTGGGTGTTCTTGGTGTGTGCTGGCTCTGTTCTTGGTGTGTGCTGGGTGTTCTTGGTGTGTGCTGGGTGTTCTCGGTGTGTGCTGGGTCTGTTCTTGGTGTGTGCTGGGTGTTCTTGGTGTGTGCTGGGTGTTCTTGGTGTGTGCTGGCTCTGTTCTTGGTGTGTGCTGGGTGTTCTTGGTGTGTGCTGGCTCTGTTCTTGGTGTGTGCTGGCTCTGTTCTTGGTGTGTGCTGGGTGTTCTTGGTGTGTGCTGGCTCTGTTCTTGGTGTGTGCTGGCTCTGTTCTTGGTGTGTGCTGGGTGTTCTTGGTGTGTGCTGGCTCTGTTCTTGGTGTGTGCTGGGTGTTCTTGGTGTGTGCTGGCTCTGTTCTTGGTGTGTGCTGGCTCTGTTCTTGCTGTGTGCTGGGTGTTCTTGGTGTGTGTTGGCTCTGTTATTGGTGTGTGCTGGGTGTTCTTGGTGTGTGCTGGGTGTTCTTGGGGTGTGCTGGCTCTATTCTTGGTGTGTGCTGGGTGTTCTTGGTGTGTGCTCGGTGTTCTCGGTGTGTGCTGGGTCTGTTCTTGGTGTGTGCTGGGTGTTCTTGGTGTGTGCTGGGTGTTCTTGGTGTGTGCTGGCTCTGTTCTTGGTGTGTGCTGGGTGTTCTTGGTGTGTGCTGGCTCTGTTCTTGGTGTGTGCTGGCTGTTCTTGGTGTGTGCTGGCTGTTCTTGGTGTGTGCTGGCTCTGTTCTTGGTGTGTGCTGGGTGTTCTTGGTGTGTGCTGAGTGTTCTTGGTGTGTGCTGGCTCTGTTCTTGGTGTGTGCTGGCTCTGTTCTTGGTGTGTGCTGGGTGTTCTTGGTGTGTGCTGGCTCTGTTCTTGGTGTGTGATGGGTGTTCTTGGTGTGTGCTGGCTCTGTTCTTGGTGTGTGCTGGGTGTTCTTGGTGTGTGCTGGCTCTGCTCTTGGTGTGTGCTGGGTGTTCTTGGTGTGTGCTGGCTCTGTTCTTGGTGTGTGCTGGCTCTGTTCTTGGTGTGTGCTGGGTGTTCTTGGTGTGTGCTAGCTCTGTTCTTGGTGTGTGATGGGTGTTCTTGGTGTGTGATGGGTGTTCTTGGTGTGTGCTAGCTGGCTGCAGTCAGTGATCCGCGTCGAGCCAGACTCTGAGTGCTGGAGCTGAGGCCTCGGGACTCTGTCAGACTGCTAGGACTCTGCTGAGAGAGACAGAGAGAGACACATTATTATTATTTATTTCTTAGCAGACACCCTTACCCAGGAAATCATTCAATACAGCAGTGTACAATATGGCTAATTCTTCCTATAATACCCACAATCCACTACATTTATAGAATACAGCTGTGTACTGAATATGCAGCCAGTAGTGTTAGGTCTTTATCATCCGGCAACCAAAGAGTCACATGACCCCAATATAGCAGCTGTCGGAGGTCACTGGTCGAAGTTGAAGGGGGCCATCTCAAATGGTTCCCGTTGAATGGCAGCCGCTTTTCATTGAATTAGAGAAAGGATTTCAAATCCAGGGTGTGAGACTGGGAGCTGGGAGGGGGCTCAGTGCATCTGTAAGCTCTAAAACCACAATGACTGCATCACTCTGATAAAGGGGTGTCCGTAGTGAGGGGGTAATGAGGGACTCACCTGACAGGAGTCGGGCGCAGCCTTCCCCCCCACATTGAGCTCGTTGAGGGAGTTTGCTCCATTCATACTGTGGGAGAAAAGAACAGAGTGAGTGAGAGAGAGGAGGGGGGGGGGAGGGGAAGTGGGAGGGAGGAGGCTCTCACCCAGGGTTCCGGGGTGTTGGCTCTGTCGCTCCCACTCCTTTCAGCTTCCTGACAAGCTTCTCGCTGCTCCGGCGGATCGACTCTCGAAGCTTCGTGAACGAACCTGTGTGTTGCTCTCTTGTTCTGTGTGAATCCAAATGGGTCGCCCATCTCCTGAGAGAGAGGTAGGGGTAGAGGGAGAAAAGAAGAGCGTGTTAGTGTGGACTGGAATCACTTTCAGTATCACCCTGCCCTTAAAAGCTTGTCCCTAACTACTGACACAGAAACACAGAGGCAGCGCTGTACCGAGGGCTCGGAGAGTGACCACTGAACCCAGCAGACTGGAGACAGGGCTCCCCTCAACACCGCAGGACTCCCCTCAACACCGCAGGGCTCCCCTCAACACCGCAGGACTCCCCTCAACACTGCAGCGCTCCCCTCAACACCACAGGACCACCCTCAACACCGCAGCTCTCCCCTCAACACCGCAGCTCTCCCCTCAACACCGCAGCTCTCCCCTCAACACCGCAGCTCTCCCCTCAACACTGCAGGACCGCTCTCAACACTGCAGGACCGCCTTCAACACCGCAGGACCGCCCTCAACACTGCAGGACCCCCTCAACACCGCAGCTCTCCCTCAACACCGCAGCTCTCCCTCAACACTGCAGCTCTCCCTCAACACCGCAGCTCTCCCCTCAACACCGCAGCTCTCCCCTCAACACTGCAGCTCTCCCCTCAACACCGCAGCTCTCCCCTCAACACTGCAGGACCGCCCTCAACACTGCAGGACCGCTCTCAACACCGCAGGACCGCCCTCAACTCCGCAGGGCTCCCTCAACACCACAGTGCTCCCTCAACACCGCAGGACTCCCTCAACACCGCAGGACCGCCCTCAACACCGCAGGGACCGCCCTCAACTCCATGCAGGGCTCCCTCAACACCACAGCGCTCCCCTCAACACCGCAGGACTCCCCTCAACACCGTAGGACCGTCCTCAACACTGCAGGACTCCCATCAACACTGCAGCACTCCCCTCCCCTCTCTCTCTCCCTCCCTCCCTATCCTCTCCTCCCCCGTGCACACGGTGTGTCTCGTACCCTCGACTGATCTGAACTCCCTCTCATGTGCGCGTGTCAGGATCTCCTTGTAAAGAGCTGCCGGTACTTCCCCTGTTTCAGGTAACACGAGGCCTGCAGACAAAAAACAAACAGTCAGACGCCCTCTTCACCCCACCCCACCCCACCCCACCCCCTCTCTCCTTTTCTCTCTCCCCTCACCAGGTTGTTCTTGGTCTTGGCTACGTTGGGGTCATCGCTGCCCAGCCGGCTCTGGTAGATGTGCAGGGCTATCTCGTAGTAAAGCTCCACCTCCTGGTACTTGCCCTGGTTCTGGCAGAGCAGAGCCAGGTTATTGAGCTGCTTCGCAATGTCAGGGTGGTCCGTCCCCAGGACCTGGAGAGAGAGGGTGGGGTCATTGTCATTCCTGCTGCGGTGCATCTCACCGACATGGGGGTCCTGCCCCGGTGTACGAGGGAGGGGGTGATGGGGCTCCTCACCTTCTCTCTGATCTCCAGGGCTCGTTTGCACAGTGGCTCTGCCTCCTTGTATTTGCCCCTCTTCCCGTACAGCACTGCCAGGTTATTCAGCGTCGCTGCCACCTGCAGGCAGAGAGCGGTGTGACAAGGTGAACTCTGGAACTCATGCTACAGGAATGTCTCCGTGCTTCAGCTTCAGCAGTACAGCAGTAGGGACACCCACAATTAAAAACACATTTACTTGGTCCCTGAACTGGCCTTAACAGACGTTTGAATGTATTTGAATTATATTATGCTCTATACTGACCGCTGGGTGACCATGCTCTATACTGACTGCTGGGTGACCAGGCTCTATACTGACTGCTATCTGGGTGATCATGCTCTATAATGACCGCTGGGTGACCATGCTCTATACTGACCGCTGGGTGACCATGCTCTATACTGACCGCTGGGTGACCATGCTCTATACTGACCGCTATCTGGGTGATCATGCTCTATACTGACTGCTGGGTGACCAGGCTCTATACTGACCGCTATCTGGGTGATCATGCTCTATAATGACCGCTGGGTGACCATGCTCTATACTGACCGCTGGGTGACCATGCTCTATACTGACCGCTGGGTGACCATGCTCTATACTGACCGCTGGGTGACCAGGCTCTATACTGACCGCTGGGTGACCATGCTGTATACTGACCGAATAGCCAGGGCATCATTTAGAAGGTTTGCAGCTTCTTTGTATTTGTTCTGGTCTCTAAAATAGCAGAAACAAAGCTTTAAACAGTGCAGGGGTTAAAGAGAGAGATAATACAAGACTGGTGCATACAGACAGGAGAGTGGTGGAGAAAGCGAGACAGCACTGTCCCATCCTGTCAAACAGGGCAGCCCTGGGCAGGTCAGTGAAGTATACTATACAACCCCCAGAGAATATTAAGCAGTCCAGTTTAATCGATTCTAGTCTAATGCAATATCTGCCCCCCAGTCTTTAGATATAAGTGTACCTAGTGTATGCAGTCCCCCAGTGCAGTCTAGCCTAGTCTAAGCCCCGCCCCCTCACCGGTACACGAGTGCCAGGATGTTGAGCAGTCTAGTCTAAGCCCCGACCCCTCACCGGTACACGAGTGCCAGGATGTTGAACAGTCTAGTCTAAGCCCCGACTCCTCACCGGTACACGAGTGCCAGGATGTTGAGCAGTCTAGTCTAAGCCCCGCCCCCTCACCGGTACACAAGTGCCAGGATGTTGAGCAGTCTAGTATAAGCCCCGCCCCCTCACCGGTACACGAGTGCCAGGATGTTGAGCATGGTGGCCACGTCGGGGTGGTTGTGTCCGGAGGATTTCTCCAGGTCCTCGAGGGCCTGCTTGCACAGCGGCACAGCCACCTCGTAGCGGCCCTGAGAGGCGTACTGGATCACCAGGTTATGAAGCGTGCGCAGCTGGGCCGGGATCTCATACCCACCCTGCTGAGCTGCTGCTGCTGCACTGCTGTGAGGCTGAGACACTGACGAGAGAGACAGGACAAGCATCAACAACCAGCGTACTGCACTGGAGAGGAGAGGAGAGGAGAGGAATCTCATAACCATCCTGCTGAGCTGCTGTGAGGCCGAGACACTGAGGAGAGAGACAGGACAACCATCAACAACCAGCGTACTGGAGAGGAGAGGAGAGGAATCTCATAACCACCCTGCTGAGCTGCTGTGAGGCTGAGACACTGAGGAGAGAAACAGGACAACCATCAACAACCAGCGTACTGCACTGGAGAGGAGAGGAGAGGAGAGGAATCTCATAACCACCCTGCAGCACTGCTGTGAGGCTGAGACACTGAGGAGAGAGACAGGACAACCATCAACAACCAGCGTACTGCACTGGAGAGGAGAGGAGAGGAGAGGAGAGGAGAGGAATCTCATAACCACCCTGCTGCACTGCTGAGACACCGAGGAGAGAGACAGGACAACCATCAACAACCAGCGTACTGGAGAGGAGAGGAATCTCATAACCACCCTGCTGCACTGCTGTGAGGCTGAGACACTGAGGAGAGAGACAGGACAACCATCAACAACCAGCGTACTGCACTGGAGAGGAGAGGAGAGGAGAGGAGAGGAGAGAGAGGAGAGGAATCTCATAACCACCCTGCTGCACTGCTGAGACACCGAGGAGAGAGACAGGACAACCATCAACAACCAGCGTACTGGAGAGGAGAGGAGAGGAATCTCATAACCACCCTGCAGCACTGCTGTGAGGCTGAGACACTGAGGAGAGAGACAGGACAACCATCAACAACCAGCGTACTGGAGAGGAGAGAAGAGGAATCTCATAACCACCCTGCTGCACTGCTGAGACACCGAGGAGAGAGAAAGGACAACCATCAACAACCAGCGTACTGCACTGGAGAGGAGAGGAGAGGAGAGGAGAGGAGAGGAGAGGAGAGGAATGTCATAACCACCCTGCAGCACTGCTGTGAGGCCGAGACACTGAGGCGAGAGACAGGACAACCATCAACAACCAGCGTACAGGAGAGGAGAGGAATCTCATAACCACCCTGCTGCATTGCTGAGACACCGAGGAGAGAGACAGGACAACCATCAACAACCAGCGTACTGCACTGGAGAGGAGAGGAGAGGAGAGGACTCTCATAACCACCCTACTGCATTGCTGAGACACCGAGGAGAGAGACAGGACAACCATCAACAACCAGCGTGCTGCACTGGAGAGGAGAGGAAAGGAGAGGAATGTCATAACCACCCTGCTGAGCTGCTGTGAGGCCGAGACACCGAGGACAGAGACACAGAACACCAGCAATCAGGATACTGACTAGAGAAAGAGTGGGGAGAGAAACACACAGGACATCAAAAACCAAAAACAAACAACTAGGGGAGGCAATGGGAGCAGGGAGGAGTCAAGATGTGAAAGAGACAGACAGAGAGAGAAATAAAAAGAAGCTCTTACTCTGGGATTGCTCCTCCTTGTCTGTGGGGAACAGGTCATCGAGAGAGTCCTTCGAAGAGGCAGTTTCCTTCTCATCCTGCAGGGGGAGAAAAACAGGTCCTGAATAACAACAAAGGGAGATTGAGACTGAAACCCACTTCATCCTCCACTGTGAGGATACAGGGAGCAGTAACAGCTGCTGAGTTTGTAGCATCTGCCACAGGGCCAGAGACAGACTGACAGTGAGACTCCCTAGTTTCACAGTTCCTCCCCATCCCTCCCCAGTCTCACCAGTGCCCCGCTGTGCTCCTGGTCCTCATCGTATTTGCGGATGCTGCTCATGAAGCTCAGGTGTCTGTTCTGCTCCTCCAGGGTGACGAGCTCCTGCTCCCGCTCTCCCAGTCTCTGCTGGGTCCCGGCCAGCTCGTCACGCAGCCACTGGTTCTCCTGGCAGAGCCTCCGGACCTGAGCCCTCAACTTCTGCTTCTCAGCCTCTAGAACCCCCAGGTGGGCAGAGAGAGCCATCATCACCTGGATAGAGGTGGGAAGGAGAGGGGAGGAGGGAAGAGATTAAGAGGAGAGGTGAAGGAGAGGGGAGGCAGGTGAGCACTGGTGGTGTTTCAGAGCTGCAGCAAGATTCCCTTCTCTCAGCTTCCAATGATATCTCTCGGAATCGGTTAAGTGTTTCAGGTGCGGAAGCAAGGGACATGTAGTTAAAAACTGTTCCGAGTACGAAAAGGCGTACGAGCTGGGGTGAGGAGGAGGCTGGCCCGACTGCTGAGGGGAGAAATGCCGCTCTGAGGCCAGTGTGCATCAGCCCAAAGTGCAGGCAGAGGTGGGTGGCGGAGCTGCCAGTGAGAGTCAGCCAAGCAAACAGGCAATAATAGTGCTGAGGTTGAAGTAGAAGAGGCAGGTGAACATACCGGGTGTAGAGAGCAGGTACCCAATACACAGCCTGAGGTAAATACTGAGGCTGATGGGCAGACTGAAGCTGCGAGATCCCAGGAGCTGAGCGGCTCACAGCCAGACAAACTGGCTGAAAAAAGAAGCACTCAAAGGCGTAGACAGAAAAGCCTGAAGAGCTAGCTAACTCTGCGGGGAAACAGACCACAGCGCACTGCAGAGCCAGCGCTGTCACTGCAGACAACTCCGGGTCTGATAGCGATGGTGAGGGAGGGGCTGCAGATCCTTCTGTCACATCACCGGCCAGTCAGGATTTCACAGGGAGGATACAGCCTCAGACACACAGACACACAGAGTGAAGTGTAATTCCAGTACAGACACACACACAGAGTGAAGTGTAATTCCAGTACAGACACACAGAGTGAAGTGTAATTCCAGTACAGACACACACACAGAGTGAAGTGTAATTCCAGTACAGACACACAGAGTGAAGTGTAATTCCAGTACAGACACACACACACACAGAGTGAAGTGTAATTCCAATACAGACACACAGACACACAGAGTGAAGTGTAATTCCAGTACAGACACACACACAGAGTGAAGTGTAATTCCAGTACAGACACACAGACACACACACAGAGTGAAGTGTAATTCCAGTACAGACACACAGAGTGAAGTGTAATTCCAGTACAGACACACACACACACAGAGTGAAGTGTAATTCCAGTACAGACACACAGACACACAGAGTGAAGTGTAATTCCAGTACAGACACACAGACACACAGAGTGAAGTGTAATTCCAGTACAGACACACACAGTGAAGTGTAATTCCAGTACAGACAAACACACACAGAGTGAAGTGTAATTCCAGTACAGACACACAGACATACAGAGTGAAGTGTAATTCCAGTACAGACACACACAGTGAAGTGTAATTCCAGTACAGACAAACACACACAGAGTGAAGTGTAATTCCAGTACAGACACACAGACATACAGAGTGAAGTGTAATTCCAGTACACACACACAGTGAAGTGTAATTCCAGTACAGACAAACACACACAGAGTGAAGTGTAATTCCAGTACAGACACACAGACACACAGAGTGAAGTGTAATTCCAGTACAGACACACAGACACACACAGTGAAGTGTAATTCCAGTACAGACACACACAGTGAAGTGTAATTCCAGTACAGACACACACACAGAGTGAAGTGTAATTCCAGTACAGACACACAGACACACAGAGTGAAGTGTAATTCCAGTACAGACACACACACACACACAGAGTGAAGTGTAATTCCAGTACAGACACACACAGAGTGAAGTGTAATTCCAGTACAGACACACAGAGTGAAGTGTAATTCCAGTACAGACACACAGACACACAGAGTGAAGTGTAATTCCAATACAGACACACAGACACACAGAGTGAAGTGTAATTCCAGTACAGACACACAGACACACAGAGTGAAGAGTAATTCCAGTACAGACACACACAGTGAAGTGTAATTCCAGTACAGACACACACACAGAGTGAAGTGTAATTCCAGTACAGACACACAGACACACAGAGTGAAGAGTAATTCCAGTACAGACACACACAGTGAAGTGTAATTCCAGTACAGACACACACACAGAGTGAAGTGTAATTCCAGTACAGACACACAGACACACACACACAGAGTGAAGTGTAATTCCAGTACAGACACACACACAGAGTGAAGTGTAATTCCAGTACAGACACACAGACACACACACACAGTGAAGTGTAATTCCAGTACAGACACACAGAGTGAAGTGTAATTCCAGTACACACACACACACAGTGAAGTGTAATTCCAGTACAGACACACAGAGTGAAGTGTAATTCCAGTAGACACACACACAGACACACTGAGTGAAGTGTAATTCCAGTACAGACACACAGAGTGAAGTGTAATTCCAGTACAGACACACACACACACACACACACACACACACTGAGTGAAGTGTAATTCCAGTACAGACACACAGAGTGAAGTGTAATTCCAGTACAGACACACACACACACACACACACACACACACACACACACAGACACACAGAGTGAAGTGTAATTCCAGTACAGACACACACACACAGAGTGAAGTGTAATTCCAGTACAGACACACACACACACACACAGAGTGAAGTGCAATTCCAGTACAGACACACAGAGTGAAGTGTAATTCCAGTACAGACACACAGACACACAGAGTGAAGTGTAATTCCAGTACAGACACACAGACACACAGAGTGAAGTGTAATTCCAGTACAGACACACACACACACAGAGTGAAGTGCAATTCCAGTACAGACACACAGAGTGAAGTGTAATTCCAGTACAGACACACAGACACACAGAGTGAAGTGTAATTCCAGTACAGACACACACAGACACACAGAGTGAAGTGTAATTCCAGTACAGACACACAGACACACAGAGTGAAGTGTAATTCCAGTACAGACACACACAGACACACAGAGTGAAGTGTAATTCCAGTACAGACACACACAGACACATAGTGAAGTGTAATTCCAGTACAGACACACACATACACAGAGTGAAGTGTAATTCCATCAACGACCTCATAGTGAAACTGCTATACAAGAGGAGTCTTATTACATCATGGTAATTATACAGTGAAACCTGCTTTATATCACTTCAAATGGACTGGGTAGAAATAGTGACAATATGAGAATTAAAAATGAAAACAACTGCAAATACAGCACTACGACTTCAATAACAACACCGTGTTGTGTATAAACTAAAACCTTGTGACTTCAGAGTCGCAGAGTGTAATACGCCCTCTTTGTGAATTTTTACTTTTCAAACAAAACATAACTCGAGTTCTGTATGTTTTGATAGCATTGCAATGCTGGACCTGTTTCGTACACGTTTCAAATCGTTATACGGCAAGTGAACAGCAAACTGATGCATACTACCACTCATCCTCATCATCCTCATCATCATCATCATCATCATCCTCCTCATCATCATCATCATCATCATCATCCTCATCCTCCTCATCCTCATCATCATCATCATCATCATCATCATCATCATCATCATCATCATCATCATCATCATCATCATCATCATCATCATCATCATCATCATCATCATCATCCTCATCATCATCATCATCATCATCATCATCATCATCATCCTCATCATCATCATCATCATCATCATCATCATCATCATCATCATCCTCATCATCATCATCATCATCATCATCATCCTCATCATCATCATCATCATCATCATCCATCATCATCATCATCCTCATCATCATCATCATCATCATCATCATCATCCTCATCATCATCATCATCATCCTCATCATCATCATCATCATCATCATCATCATCATCATCATCATCATCTCATCATCATCATCATCATCATCATCATCATCATCATCATCATCTCATCATCATCATCATCCTCATCATCATCATCATCATCATCATCCTCATCATCATCATCATCATCATCATCATCATCATCATCATCATCCTCATCATCATCATCATCATCATCATCATCATCATCATCATCATCATCATCATCATCATCATCATCATCATCATCATCATCATCATCATCATCATCATCATCATCATCATCCTCATCATCATCATCATCATCCTCATCATCATCATCATCATCATCATCATCATCATCATCATCATCATCATCATCATCATCATCATCATCATCATCATCATCATCATCATCATCATCCATCATCATCATCATCATCATCATCATCATCATCATCATCATCATCATCATCATCATCATCATCATCATCATCATCATCATCATCATCATCATCATCATCATCATCATCCTCATCATCATCATCATCATCATCATCATCATCATCATCATCATCATCATCATCATCATCATCATCATCATCATCATCATCATCATCATCATCATCATCATCATCATCATCATCATCATCATCATCATCATCATCATCATCATCATCATCATCCTCATCATCATCATTATCATCATCATCCTCATCATCCTCCTCCTCCTCCTCCTCCTCCTCCTCCTCATCCTCATCCTCCTCCTCCTCCTCCTCCTCATCCTCATCATCATCCCAGTCTCCTCCATATATATCCTGTATCCTTACTGCTAAACTTACTAGGCTGATCGGTATAGGTAAAGCGCAATGAACTTATTTGAAATCTATAAGTACAGATTCATGAAAAAAAAATATTATGTTAGATAATAATAATAAAATATAACCAATCAATAATTAAGCATACTTTAACAATGTCTATTATTAGCATTAGCCTACGTCAATCTTTAATTAATTAATGAATTCGTACACAATAACCCCCTATCGATCACGGGCCGCGCCGAGGGCATGGGGTGATCATTACTGACAATGCAGAGCAGTGCTGGACCCAGCCGCTCCGTACCGCCTGTGTGACAAGCATCCATAATAATAATAATACTGACTTACCTCTCCTCGGTTCCTGGGGTGTCCCTTATCTTATGACAGCTGGTTAATCTTCACGAGCCTCGTTACAATAATAAAGCACCCATAACCGCGCTGGGAGGGAGAATCGCAGCGTAAACAGATGAAGGCGCCGGGACTGCGATTGATCTGATCAATAACGCAGGCAATCATTTACCTGTTTGTTTACGGGTCAGTCGGTGCGCGTATTCACCTGTCACGGGCATACCCACGATGCAGCGCGGTCGCCGGGGACGCCACCTTGCTGGTGAAGAAGATCATCTGTTGCAGTTACGCGAGCCAGATTGAGAGAGAGAGAGACAGAGGGGACCATGTTGTTGAAGGATGCAGCGCCGCTAACTAGGAATGGATCTGACACCGCACTCAAATTCAAATTCAAACTGGCTTTATTAGCATGACAGGAGTGATGTTGCCAAAGCATTTCAACACACGTTACATAAAATAAAATACAATGCTAATACCCCCTGTCTACTTTAACAATAAACAGTGCAATTGTATTGAGTGTCTGACACTGTCCCTCAGGCTGGGACAGGCACACACTGTCCCTCAGGCTGGGACAGGCACACACTGTCCCTCAGGCTGGGACAGGCACACACTGTCCTGGGCTGCTCTCTCTGCTGTCAGAGCCTCCTCTCAGCAGGATCCGCAGTTTCTCAGGGTCAGCCAGGTGTGAAACTGGGTCAACTGACTCGAGAATTTAGGGAGGTATGTGTCCCTTATTTGGCAGTATTTGGAGCAGGACAGCAGGAAGTGCACCCCTGTTTCGTCTTTTCCCACCTCACACAGTGACGGCACAGCCTGCTCTGTCTAGCCAGCCTGTTTCGATGGCCAGGCTGGTCACCGAGTCTGTACTTCGTTAGGGTTTGTCTTTTTTGGGATCTTTTACCCTGACACGATATTGTGCCAGGTTAAAGTCCCCGTTCAGGGCTGGATAGCACTCACTGGAAATGAAAACTGACGCTTCTGAGAAGGGCACATTTTTAGTGGAGGAAACAAAAAAGTTAATTAGCTGGCCAGTAAAACACGGCGGAACGTTCACATTCAAATATTTGAACCAACAAAACTCTTCTGGTCTGGCTTATCTGAATCTTGTGTTTTCAGACACGAGTAATGAAGTGACGGTGTCCGGCGGTCTAAGATGTGTGCAGCTTTAATAACCTCATCACCACGAATCTTTGATAGCTTCGCTTGCTTTGGAAACAATGGGTTTGTTTTACCTGATAAGAGAGCTGCACCATACGTACAGCTCAGCGTCGCCTCTCGAAACGAATGTGTTTGGTGGGAAGGTGAGTGGATCCGTCTGTATAAAAATATATATATATTTGTTATAAAAGTAATTTTTTTACTACAATCCCTGGCAGGAACTTAACATGTTTGTTTAAATCGCAAGTACCTAATACTATTTAAGCAGAAAAAAGCTTTAAAAATAATAATGATAAATAAAAAACCGTATCTCGGTGTGTAAGCTTTTTTGTAGGAATGTTTGGTATTGGCAGTCTATTGATGCTTGTTTTTGGTTCGGTAGATTTTAAATGCAGTCGTTTCTTTATTCGTTTTTCCCAAACTAACATGTAAAAGTGTGGCTGTTTTGCTTAATAACCTTTTTTGATTCACTGGGCGGGTGGATTATTTGTATTTGTATTTCGATGAGTAAACGGGTCCGAGATGAGTCCGTAACTAACAACAGAGTCTTCTGAAATGAATGTTAATTTAGGTAAGGGACTGGGAGTCTAGAATTGGTAATCGGGTGAAAGCAGGAGGGTTTTTTGTACTACCCTCCTGTGTCGAGTGGAAGTGGCTACTGTACAGGATATACTACATGTAACACCTGCAAGGTATCCCTGATCACGCCACCTTGAGGGAATTGCACCCTCAGAATTAAAGTTCTGTTTTTTCGGAGGGCAAATCAGAGAAGAGAGTAACCAGGACACAGTTGTTGTCAATTAAAATGTTTTATTGCACAGAATTAAGAATGAGCAGCAGATCATTACCATAGTACATAAGTGCTTTGTACAAAAACAAACAAACAGGGGTTTCGTTTAAAATCCAAAAATAAAACAACCGGTTTAAAAACAAACACAAAACGCCAGTGCGTGTAGACGAGGGGGCATCGATTAACATTATTCCCATCATCATCATCATCATCCTCATCATCATCATCCTCATCATCATCATCGTCGCCATCACAGCAGCAGCAAAAAGTACTAGGTTTAACATTTATTTTAGTTTCGTTCCGTCTCAGGTCCCCTCTCTTACACGCTCGTCTAAACAAACAAAGACAGACAAGACAAACGGTGGATGGCCATCGTGGAAAACTAAAATCAGGGGGTATTTAGTCAGGTGTGTTTTCAATTGCAGGGTCATTAATTAGCTGACTGGGGAAGGAACAATAAAAGTGCTAAAAAAAATCAAGTGCCCTATCAAAGGAAATGTGCGCAAATCAAACTATACAAATAACAAAAAGTGCTTACATACATATATGCTAAGAAATAAATAATAATACTAATAATATATAATATTAAATCTTTTTTTTTTTTTTTACCGCGAGTTTAAGTCAAGTAGCATAGGTTGCATATATAAATGAATCTGGGGTCGTTTGTTCTTGCTCACAATATATTACATTTGTGGGTTTTTAAGAGAAATATGGTTGACGATAATTCATTATTGTTGACATTGTTCTTATTTCTTGTACATCTCTAGTCCAGTCAGCATCTTAAATCAGATCTAATCTCAACCACCATTTTCTTGTTCCCTGGCTGCAGTGTAACGGGTTGACCACTAGATGTCATGAGTTCCCGCATGTATGCACGCCCATGAAAAATCCACAGCTGCTTTCCTTAACGAATTATGGATAACACTCAATTGGTTAACTGCTTGTTAAAGTTAATGACACCTCGATAGAAATGGCTTAGCCGATAGCTTTGTGATGGGGGTATAGAGCCGTAAGGAAGCAGAAGTAACAAAAAGAAACCAAAACTCGAGAAAGAGATCTAGTGTTTGTTCCACATGAAGTACTGTTTAGTTAATGCTCCAGCTGAGAGCTCGGTTTATTGTGTTTGTTTTATTAGCTGTTGTTTCGCCACCGCAGTGTACGAAAAATAAAACCAACACCGGTTTAAAACTGTAAATCAAGACTCCAGCCTGATAATTTACACTGTCCTCAGCCACTCTGTCACATTATAATTAGCAAAAGAGTGCCATCAGCAGTTTAAATACAGTATACAGATATCAATGGAGCTCAATCACTGAGGACTACATATCAAAACAAGTCCTCGTGGGTAAGCAGCTTGTTATATGAGCACGATTATGTTTACTCAAGGCTGCAGAATCCTATTTTACTGCAGTATACTTGAGAAGCGATCGCCTCGTGAGGGTGCCTAGTTTAACTGCCATGCAGTGTTACGTGTAATGGCCTTTGAATTAGAATGACATTACAGTACAGTATTTTACTGCAGGATCGCTACTGCATTTAAGCATCTGTGGCTTACTTATTTTCAGTTGCAATGCAAATCTCACAGTTTTTCATTATTATAAACTGACTGCACTGTACAAGAATCAACCACATATAGTGATCAAAACCACTGGGACCAGATCATTCCTATACCAGCCAATGTAAGAATCAAGCAATCCGCTTATAAGAATCATTTCGGGGCAAACTGAATTTGATCACATCTCGTGTGATTAGGCACATACGCAGTGTGGATCGTGCAGTGATGCAGGAAACACTACGTTGTTTATAATCAGACAGTGAGTGTGCCACTGCATTCTGCAGGTATGGTTTTTGTGTTCTCTATAAGTGAAAATGTGTTTCAATAAAGTGAATCCACATTCATTGAGCACATAGTGAGTACAGCAGTGTTATTGTGTGATATGCATGTAGAGAGAGTGGGATTCCGGCATGGTGAGGGGGGGGGGGGGGATGCAGTGTTATTGTGTGATATGCATGTAGAGGGAGGGGGATTCCAGCATGGCATGGTGAGGGGGGGGGATGCAGTGTTATTGTGTGATATGCATGTAGAGGGAGAGGGATTCCGCATGCTGCTGTGAGGGGAAGGGGGATGCAGTGTTATTGTGTGATATGCATGTAGAGGGAGAGGGATTCCGGCATGGTGAGGGGAAGGGGGTTGCAGTGTTATGTGTGATATGCATGTAGAGGGAGAGGGATTCCGGCATGGTGAGGGGGAGGGGGGATGCAGTGTTGTGTGTGATATGCATGTAGAGGGAGAGGGATTCCGGCATGGTGAGGGGGGAGGGGGGGATGCAGTGTTATTGTGTGATATGCATGTAGAGGGAGAGGGATTCGGCATGGCGTGGTGAGGGGGAAGGGGGATGCAGTGTTATTGTGTGATATGCATGTAGAGGGAGAGGGATTCGGCATGGTGAGGGGGAAGGGGGGGATGCAGTGTTATTGTGTGATATGCATGTAGAGGGAGAGGGATTCCGGCATGGTGAGGGGGGAGGGGGGGATGCAGTGTTATTGTGTGATATGCATGTAGAGGGAGAGGGATTCCGCATGGTGAGGGGAGGGGGGATGCAGTGTTATTGTGTGATATGCATGTAGAGGGAGAGGATTCCGGCATGGTGAGGGGAAGGGGATGCAGTGTTATTGTGTGATATGCATGTAGAGGGAGAGGGATTCGGCATGGTGAGGGGAAGGGGGGATGCAGTGTTATTGTGTGATATGCATGTAGAGGGAGAGGGATTCGGCATGCTGCTGTGAGGGGAAGGGGGATGCAGTGTTATTGTGTGATATGCATGTAGAGGGAGAGGGATTCGGCATAGCGGTGAGGGGGGATGCAGTGTTATTGTGTGATATGCATATAGAGGAGAGGTATTCCGCATGGTGAGGGGGGGATGCAGTGTTATTGTGTGATATGCATGTAGAGGCAGGTGAGGAGGAGGAGGAGGAGGAGGAGGAGGAGGAGGAGGGGGAGAGAGGATGCAACGCTTTGCATCTCTGCTTAATGAAAAACTGTGAGATTTGCATCTCAACTGAAAATAAGTAAGCCATGGATGCTTATACTTATTCACACCTGTTCCAGACCAGGCACACTATATTCAAACTTTTTTCATTATTGATCTCTAAAGGGTTTCTTACGGCTTTTGTATGCTTTGCTTATTTGTATGGGTTGTACGCATGTATATTCATATATTAATTGGAGCAAAACAGTTCAATATTCTACACGTGAAGTATGGATGCAGTGATCTCCCTGCCCAGGAGAAGTGGGGAGCGGCGCCCTCGTGACCCCCAGGGCTACACCCCTGTTGCACTCGAGAAGGTACAGAGAAGGGCAGCCAGGCTGATCCCAGGACTTAGACATGAGCTGTGAGGTCAGGTTAAAATAATGAAATCTCTGCAGCCTAGAAAAAAGAAGGTAAAGAGGGGACTTGATTGAAGTCTATGAATTCCTAAATGGTCTAGATAAAGGGAACCCAAGACACCAGTTCAAATTTAACACAGAGAGAACAAGAGGCATTGGAAGCTGAGTAAAAGTAAGTTTAGAACAGTAGACAGGAAGCACTTTTTTTACACAGAGTTATAAATCCATGGAATAGATGACCAGGTGAAGTGGCAGGGGGTAAAACACTGGGAACATTTAACAAAGACCAGATTCTGTGCTTTTAAATTAGTGCTCCCCACCCCCAGTAGGGAAAATGGTGCGCTAACCAGGGACGAGCCTTGATGGGCTGAATGATGTTTATTATGTTTTCCTAACAGGGAGGGAGGGAGAGAGAGGGGAGGGGTCCAGTCTGAGTGACCCTCGCTGACCAGGACAGAGCAGAATGTGGAATGGGGCTGCAGTTCAGGGTTTATCCACAAGGTGGTGCTGGCTGTGTAGTTGAGGGAGCTCCTGTGCAGAGTTTATCAGGCAGTCATCATGAGGCTACCTGTCATACTTATTAAAGACAGAGAAATACATTTTCACATTCAGTCTGCATATTCAAAACAAACTCCCACCGCTCTGCAGCTGAGGCAATCCATTACACCCCACCACTCCCACTGTGGCCCCATTCTACCAGTGCATCTGTCTGTCTGTGTGTGTGCATCTGTCTGTCTGACTGTGTCTGTTTGTGTGTGTGGGTATGCGTGTGCATGTGTCTGTGTCTGTGCATGTGTCTGTCTGTGTGTGTGTGTGCATCTGTCTGTTTGTGTGTGTGTGGGTATGTGTGTGCATGTGTCTGTCTCTGTGTGTGTCTGTCTCTGTGTGTGAGCGTGTCTCTGTCTCTGTGCATGTGTCTGTCTGTGTGTGTGTGAGCATCTGTCTGTTTGTGTGTGTGTGGGTATGTGTGTGCATGTGTCTGTCTCTGTGTGTGTCTGTCTCTGTGCATGTGTCTGTCTGTGTGTGTGCATCTGTCTGTCTGACTGTGTCTGTTTGTGTATGTGTGGGTATGTGTCTGTGTGTGTCTGTCTGTGTGTGAGCGTGTGTCTGTCTCCGTGCATGTGTCTCTGTGTGTGTGTGTGTGCGTCTGTCTGACTGTGTCTGTTTGTGTGTGTGGGTATGTGTGTGCGTGTGTCTGTCTCTGTGTGTCTGTCTGTGTGTGTCTGTCTCTGTGCATGTGTCTGTCTGTGTGTGTGTGTGTGTGTGTGTGTGTGTGTGCATCTGTCTGTTTGTGTGTGTGTGTCTGTCTCTGTGTGTGTCTGTCTCTGTGCATGTGTCTGTCTGCGTGTGTGTGTGTGCATCTGTCTGTTTGTGTGAGCGTGGGTATGTGTGTGCATGTGTCTGTCTCTGTGTGTGAGTGTGTGTCTGTCTCTGTGTGTCTGTCTCTGTGTGTGAGCGTGTCTCTGTCTCTGTGCATGTGTCTGTCTGTGTGTGTGTGTGCATCTGTCTGTTTGTGTGTGTGTGGGTATGTGTGTGCATGTGTCTGTCTCTGTGTGTGAGTGTGTGTCTGTCTCTGTGGGTGTGTGCATTGTCATTTGACTCTACACCTTATTGACAGCTGTATAGGGTCCTACACTCTCTCACTGTAAGCACAGTCAATGGTTAGTTTTCTTCTCTCATAGTTATACTGTGCATTTACTGCAGTTTCCCCTGGTTTGGGCTCATTGCACGTTCCGTGTGTTAGTTTGGAGCGCACACCTCCCCCTGCATTACACTGCAAGACTCGGGGTAACACATCATTTTAAATTTACATACCGGTAGTCAAAAGCAAAAGCAACAGAACACTTTCTTGATTACAATTTAAAAAACTCATAAGGAGTGATTTCCAGTCCTCAGTGTTGCGTAACGTGGAATGAGACATTGCCACATTTACTAACATGGTTCCCCATGCTTTCACTGTGCTGTGGTTTTACTGTGGGAAACTTGTATAAGAGGTAGTTTACCATGGTTTGTTTTTAATATGCTTTACCGTACCGCTCTGTGCTTCACAACACTTTTCTATACTTTAGCATGCTGTCACTGTGCTTTATTACACTGTGCTGTGGTTTTACTGTGGGGACTTCTATCACATGTAAAACACTAACATCTGAAGGAATGTTGACTCACTAAACCTGGTGACGATTCTTTGGCACACGTTTTGACTTGTTAGAAACTTGTTAGGTTTACTCAGTCAGTTACTAGGAACTGCACGACCCTTATAAAAGTTTCCCCACAGTAAAAGCACAGTAAAGTATATAAAGCACAGCATGGTAAAGCATATAGGTAAGCATTGTAAAGAATAGCAAGGTATGGTATAGTAAACATGGCAAACTAGGGTAAATGCACAGTATAAGCAGGGGGGAAACTGCATAGATACCATTGTGAACTATTTTGTAAGGGGGTGGCTGAAGTGATGGCTGAATGATCTCCTCTCGCTCAGAAGCTTTATGATGTTGAGGAGAGCTGAATGGCAGTGGCAGTGATGAAACAGAAGGGGGTGCTGTGCAGGTACAGGGGTGTCTGGTACAGCAGCTGTGAGTCTGTCTGAGAGTCTGTCTTGGCTGAATACAGGAGGGCGAGGCTGAATACAGGAGGGCGAGGCTGAATACAGGAGGGAGAGTTACAGCGCTGTGACAGGACTGCCTGCTCTGTGACTCAGGAGAGAGAGTCTCCAGATATAGCCCTAATGTGTGCAGGGGTTATATAACCTCTGTGCTTCTGATCCAGGCTATTCCAGGAACCTGCAGCTGCTTCTAATTCTAGTAGCCCAGGACAGGACAAGACAGGAGAGGACAGAGTGATGTGATAACACTTGCCAGGTCTCTCTTCTCTCTCCCTTCTTTCTCCCTCTCACACCTCCCTCTGTCAGCAGTCCCTTTTAAGCAGTAGTTGCTCATGTTTGAGTCTCACAGTCCTGATCTCAGCTCATTCAGTGAAATCATCTCTGCACTGTTCTCTGCTCTGCACTGCTCTCTGCTCTACTCTCTGCTCTACTCTCTGCTCTGCACAGCTCTGTGCACTGCACTGCTCTACTCTCTGCTCTACTCTCTGCACTGCTCTCTGCTCTACTCTCTGCTCTACTCTCTGCTCTGCACAGCTCTGTGCACTGCACTGTACTCTGCTCTACTCTGCTCTGCACTGCTCTCTGCTCTCTCCTCTGCTCTACTCTGCTCTGCACTGCTCTCTGCTCTACTCTCTGCACTGCACTGCTCTCTGCTCTCTCCTCTGCTGTACTCTCTGCTCTGCACTGCTATCTGCTCTCTCCTCTGCTCTTCTCTCTGCTCTGCACTGCTGTACTCTCTGCTCTACACTGCTCTCTGCTCTCTGCTCTGTTCTACTCTCTCCTCTGCTCTACTCACTGCTCTCTGCTCTGTTCTACTCTCTGCTCTACTCTGCTCTCTGCACTGCTCTCTGCTCTGCACTGCTCTCTGCTCTGCACCAGGTCTGACAGATTGGCAGTTTTCCAGCCAAATTTGGCTTGTTTTGAAAGCATCTAGTGAGTGAATATTGTCTTTGGCGGTTTGACTATTTTTACCGTACATGTGGTTTTTTTTTTCTATTTCTTTTCATTATGAGGTCTCCATCAGTGCAGGACTTCGATCACCACAATTCCCTGCATACTCTACCACGCCTCCCCTCTGGGGCGTGACTTTGTTCTGGAGCTCAGCATTCAATAAAATGACAGATCACAAACGCCACACTTGCATTCAGCAAATCCGGCTGAAAAAAATGGTGAACCCGCCTACTTCTTTCCTCAGGACTGGTTAATATGGGGATTCTTACAGATGATTGACACTCGTATGCATTTGACTGGAGTTATTGTTTAATTGCAAAATAGGGATACAGTATATATATATAAATTTGTAACAAATTAAGAACTGTATCAGTACAAATATAATTAGAATGCATTATTTTATTGTTTTATAGACTATATGCCAATAGTTCAGGGCAATTTAACTTTACTCTGAATAAAATAAAAAATTGTGGATCGCATTTGATCTCATCACATAAAACAGCAGTGCTGTAAACTGTGTGAAAAAAACAAGCAAAACCCATATATATATATATATAAAATAAATAAATAAATAATTTGTTTATAATATTACTTACCTGTGTTATTTGTTATTTTAAATAAATATGTAGCATTTATGTATGCTTTTGTAATATATATTTAAGTCTTAAATGTAAGTACAGGTTTTTGGCTGGTTTAAAAAACATAATTTGCCTATTTTTTGACTGATTTACTTCCAAAATTTGGCGGGGCATTGCAAAAAAAATCTGGCCTCACTGCATTGCTCTCTGCTCTGCTCTCTGCATTGCTCTCTGCTCTGCACTGCTCTCTCCTCTGCTCACTCTGCTCTGCTGTACGCTCTGCACTGCTCTGCACTGCTCTCTGCTCTGTTCTACTCTCTCCTCTGCTCTACTCTCTGCTCTCTGCACTGCTCTCTGCTCTGTTCTACTCTCTGCACTGCTCTGCTCTCTGCACTGCTCTCTGCTCTGTTCTACTCTCTGCTCTACTCTGCTCTCTGCACTGCTCTCTGCTCTGCACTGATCTCTCCTCTGCTCTACTCTCTGCTCTGCACTCTGCTCTGTTCTGCTCTGCTCTCTGCACTGATCTCTGCACTGCTCTCTCCTCCGCTCTACTCTCTGCTGCACTGCCTCTCTGCTCTGTTCTACTCTCTGCTCTACTCTCTGCTCTCTGCACTGCTCTCTGCTCTGCACTGCTTTCTCCTCTGCTCTACTCTCTCCTCTGCACTGCTCTCTGCTCTCTCCTCTGCTCTGCTCTCTGCTCTGCACTGCTCTCTGCTCTCTGCTCTGTTCTGCTCTCTGCTCTGCTCTACTCTCTGCTCTGCACTGCTCTCTGCTCTGCTCTACTCTGCTCTCTGCACTGCTCTCTGCTCTGCACTGCTCTCTCCTCTGCTCTACTCTCTGCTCTGCACTGCTCTCTGCTCTGCACCAGGTCTGACAGATTGGCGGTTTTCCAGCCAAATTTGGCTTGTTTTGAAAGCATCTAGTGAGTGAATATTGTCTTTGGCGGTTTGACTATTTTTACCGTGCATGTTTTGTTTTTTTTCTATTCCTTTTCATTATGAGGTCTCCATCAGTGCAGGACTTCGATCACCACAATTCCCTGCATACTCTACCACGCCTCCCCTCTGGGGCGTGACTTTGTTCTGGAGCTCAGCATTCAATAAAATGACAGATCACAAACGCCACACTTGCATTCAGCAAATCCGCTGAAAAAATGGTGAACCCGCCTACTTCTTTCCTCAGGACTGGTTAATATGGGGATTCTTACAGATGATTGACACTCGTATGCATTTGACTGGAGTTATTGTTTAATTGCAAAATAGGGATACAGTATATATATATAAATTTGTAACAAATTAAGAACTGTATCAGTACAAATATAATTAGAATGCATTATTTTATTTATTGTTTTATAGACTATATGCCAATAGTTCAGGGCAATTTAACTTTACTCTGAATAAAATAAAAAATTGTGGATCGCATTTGATCTCATCACATAAAACAGCAGTGCTGTAAACTGTGTGAAAAAAAACAAGCAAAACCCATATATATATATATATATAAAATAAATAAATAAATAATTTGTTTATAATATTACTTACCTGTGTTATTTGTTATTTTAAATAAATATGTAGCATTTATGTATGCTTTTGTAATATATATTTAAGTCTTAAATGTAAGTACAGGTTTTTGGCTGGTTTAAAAACATAATTTGCCTATTTTTGACTGATTACTTCCAAAATGGCGGGCATTGCAAAAAAATCTGGCCTCACTGCACTGCTCTCTGCTCTGCTCTCTGCATTGCTCTCTGCTCTGCTCTCTGCACTGCTCTCTGCACTGCTCTCTGCACTGCTCACTGCACTGCTCTCTGCTCTACACTGCTCTCTGCATTGCTCTCTGCTCTACTCACTGCACTGCTCTCTGCATTGCTCTCTGCTCTGCTCTCTGCATTGCTCTCTGCTCTACACTGCTCTCTGCATTGCTCTCTGCTCTGCTCTCTGCATTGCTGTCTGCTCTACACTCCTCTCTGCATTGCTCTCTGCTCTACTCACTGCACTGCTCTCTGCATTGCTCTCTGCTCTACACTGCTCTCTGCATTGCTCTCTGCTCCCACTGCCTCTCTGCATTGCTCTCTGCTCTGCACTGCCTCTGCATTGCTCTCTGCTCTGCTCTCTGCATTGCTCTCTGCTCTGCACTCCGCTCTGCATTGCTCACTGCACTGCTCTCTGCATTGCTCTCTGCTCTACACTGCTCTCTGCATTGCTCTCTGCTCTGCTCTCTGCTCTGCTCTCTGCATTGCTCTCTGCTCTACACTGCTCTCTGCATTGCTCTCTGCTCTACACTGCTCTCTGCACTGCTCTCTGCATTGCTCACTGCACTGCTCTCTGCTCTACACTGCTCTCTGCATTGCTCTCTGCTCTACACTGCTCTCTGCATTGCTCTCTGCTCTGCTCTCTGCATTGCTCTCTGCTCTACACTGCTCTCTGCATTGCTGTCTGCTCTCACACTGCTCTCTGCATTGCTCTCTGCTCTCACTGCACTGCTCATCTCTGCATTGCTCTGCTCACTGCTCTCTGCACTGCTCTCTGCATTGTCTCTCTCTGCTCTGCTCTACTGCACTGCTCTCTGCATTGCTCTCTGCTCTACACTGCTCTCTGCATTGCTCTCTGCTACTGCTCTCTGCATTGCTCTGCATTGCTCACTGCATCTCTCTGCATTGCTGTCTGCACTGCTCTCTGCATTGCTCTGCTCTGCACTGCTCTGCATTGCTCTCTGCATTGCTCACTGCACTGCTCTCTGCATTGCTCTCTGCTCTACACTAATCTCTGCATTGCTCTCTGCTCTACTCACTGCACTGCTCTCTGCATTGCTGTCTGCTCTACTCACTGCACTGCTCTCTGCATTGCTGTCTGCTCTACACTGCTCTCTGCATTGCTCTCTGCTCTATTCACTACATTCCTCTCTGCTCTGCTCTCTGCATTTCTGTCTGCTCTGCTCTCTGCACTGCTCTCTGCTCTACTCACTGCACTGCTCTCTGCATTGCTCTCTGCTCTACACTGCTCTCTGCATTGCTCTCTGCTCTGCACTGCTCTCTGATCTGCTCTCTGCTCAGCTCTCTGCATTGCTCTCTGCTCTGCACTGCTCTCTGCATTGCTCTCTGCATTGCTCACTGCACTGCTCTCTGCATTGCTGTCTGCTCTACACTGCTCTCTGCATTGCTCTGTGCTCTGCACTGCTCTCTGCATTGCTCTCTGCTCTCTACACTCACTCTCTGCATTGCTCTCTGCTCTACTCACTGCATGCTCTGCATTGCTGTCTGCTCTCTCACTGCACTGCTCTCTGCATTGCTTCTGCTCTACACTGCTCTCTGCATTGCTCTCTGCTCTATTCACTGCATTCCTCTGCTGCTGCTCTCTGCATTTCTGTCTGCTCTGCTCTCTGCACTGCTCTCTGCTCTACTCACTGCACTGCTCTCTGCATTGCTGTCTGCTCTACACTGCTCTCTGCATTGCTCTCTGCTCTGCACTGCTCTCTGCATTGCTCTCTGCTCTACTCACTTCACTGCTCTCTGCATTGCTCTCTGCTCTGCTCTCTGCATTGCTCTCTGCTCTGCACTGCTCTCTGCATTGCTGTCTGCTCTACACTGCTCTCTGCATTGCTTTCTGCTCTGCTCACTGCACTGCTCTCTACATTGCTCTCTGCATTGCTCTCTGCTCTATTCACTACATTGCTCTCTGCTCTACTCTCTGCTCTCTGCTCTGCTCTCTGCATTGCTCTCTGCTCTACACTGCTCTCTGCATTGCTCTCTGCTCTACTCACTGCACTGCTCTCTGCTCTACACTGCTCTCTGCATTGCTCTCTGGTCTACACTGCTCTCTGCATTGCTCTCTGCTCTACTCACTGCACTGCTCTCTCCTCTACACTGCTCTATGCATTGCTCTCTGCTCTCACACTGCTCCTCTGCATTGCTCTGCCTGTCTGCTCTGCTCTGCTCTCTGCATTGCTGTCTGCTCTACACTGCTCTCTGCATTGCTCTCTGCTCTCCCCACTGCACTGCTCTCTGCATTGCTCTCTGCTCTACACTGCTCTCTGCATTGCTCTCTGCATTGCTCACTGCACTGCTCTCTGCATTGCTCTCCGCTCTACACT
This sequence comes from Acipenser oxyrinchus oxyrinchus, assembly GCA_030684275.1. NCBI lineage: Eukaryota > Metazoa > Chordata > Actinopteri > Acipenseriformes > Acipenseridae > Acipenser > Acipenser oxyrinchus. The sequence continues at coordinate 5,775,659 of CM060281.1, read as the reverse complement.
GCTCTCTGCATTGCTCTCTGCTCTACACTGCTCTCTGCATTGCTCTCTGCTCTACACTGCTCTCTGCATTGCTCTCTGCTCTACTCACTGCACTGCTCTCTGCATTGCTCTCTGCTCTACACTGCTCTCTGCATTGCTCTCTGCTCTGCTCTCTGCATTGCTCTCTGCATTGCTGTCTGCTCTACACTGCTCTCTGTATTGCTCTCTGCTCTACTCACTGCACTGCTCTCTGCATTGCTCTCTGCTCTACACTGCTCTCTGCATTGCTCTCTGCTCTGCACTGCTCTCTGCATTGCTCTCTGCATTGCTCACTGCACTACTCTCTGCATTGCTCTCTGCTCTGCACTGCTCTCTGCATTGCTCACTGCTCTACTCACTGCACTGCTCTCTGCATTGCTCTCTGCTCTACACTGCTCTCTGCATTGCTCTCTGCTCTATTCACTACATTGCTCTCTGCTCTGCTCTCTGCATTTCTGTCTGCTCTGCTCTCTGCACTGCTCTCTGCTCTACTCACTGCACTGCTGTATGCTCTGCATTGCTCTGCTCTGCTCACTGCACTGCTCTCTGCACTGTTCTTTGCATTGTTCTCTGCTCTACTCACTGCACTGCTCTCTGCATTGCTCTCTGCACTGCTCTCTGCATTGCTCTCTGCTCTGCTCACTGCACTGCTCTCTGCATTGCTCTCTGCACTGCTCTGCATTGCCCTCTGCATTGCTCTCTGCTCTGCTCACTGCACTGCTCTCTGCATTGCTCTCTGTTCTGCTCTCTGCTCTGCTCACTGCACTGCTCTCTGCATTGCTCTCTGCTCTGCTCTGCACTGCTCTCTGCATTGCTCTCTGCTCTGCTCACTGCACTGCTCTCTGCATTGCTCTCTGCTCTGCACTGCTCTCTGCATTGCTCTCTGCTCTGCTCACTGCACTGTTCTCTGCATTGCTCTCTGCTCTGCACTGCTCTCTGCTCTCTGCATTGCTCTCTGCTCTGCTCACTGCACTGCTCTCTGCATTGCTCTCTGCTCTGCATTGCTCTCTGCTCTCTGCATTGCTCTCTGCTCTGCTCTGCAGTCTTTCTCTCTGCTCTATATATATATATATATATATATATATATATATATATATATATTTTTTTTTTGCTCAAAGAGCCAGCTGCCCAACGTTTCGATATGTTGCACATCTTTCTCAAGGGAGCCTGTGTTTGAATCAAAACATTGGAGGTATTTATAGGTTTTTGACGGCATGACAACTACTTGCTATTGTTTACATTCAAATCCATGATTTATTCTTACATGATGTAATGGTGTTCGATATATTGTGACATCATTTCTACTTCTATCTTTGAATCTGTATTAATTCTAATTAACATTACTTTATATAAACTTATATTTTTATTATATCATGCAATGCTGACTCTGAGGATCAGTCTTGTTTTGGCCTCCCCAGCGCATCAGCATGCACAACTTTTGAACGAATTGTTTATTTATTTAAATGTTATATATCTATTGAAGTTAATTAGTTCATTCTTTTCTGTTGAGTCCCGCTGGCATAATCGTGTTCAGTCTAATTATCCATTTACTTTCTTTTATTCTTCTATATGTCGCATTGTCTAATTTTAGCTGTTCTAATACTACAAACTTTACATCATTTGTCATGTCCTTGACTGGTGAAGTGCTGTACTATTGGTTATATATACGTTATATTGTTATATTGTATATTGGTATATATATATATATATATATATATATATATATATATATATACAGTACTATGCAAAAAGTTTTAGGCAGGTGTGAAAAAATGCTGTAAAGTAAGAATATCTTTCAAAAATAGACATGTTAATAGATTATATTTATCAATTAACTAAATGCAAAGTGAGTGAACAGAAGAAAATCTAAATCAAATCCATATTTGGTGTGACCACCCTGACACACACACACCTCACACACACTGACACACACACACCTCACACACACTGACATACACACACGCTCACACGCACTGACATCACGCGCACACACACTCACACACACTGACATACACACGCCACACACACACACACACACGCCACACACACTGACACACTGACACACACACGCACACACACTGACACACACACCTCACACACACACACTGACACACACACTTGCTCACACACACACACACACACTGACATACATACACTCACACACACTGACATACACACACCTCACGCACACACACACTGACATACACACACGCTCACACACACACACACTGACATACACACACCCTCAAGCACACGCTCACATACACACTGACATACACACACCCTCACGCACACGCTCACATACACACTGACATACACACCCTCACGCACACGCTCACATACACACTGACATACACACACCCTCAAGCACACGCTCACACACACACTGACATACACACACCTCACGCACACGCTCACACACACACTGACATACACACACCCTCAAGCACACGCACACACACACACTGACATACACACACCCTCACGCACACGCTCACACACACACTGACATACACACACCCTCAAGCACACGCTCACACACACACTGACATACACACACCCTCACGCACACGCTCACACACACACTGACATACACACCTCACACACACGCCACATACACACTGACATACACACCCTCAAGCACACGCTCACATACACACTGACATACACACCCTCACACACACGCTCACATACACACTGACATACGCACACCCTCACGCACACGCTCACATACACACTGACATACACACCCTCACACACATGCTCACACACACACTGACATACACACACCTCACACACGCCACACACACACTGACATACACACCTCACACACACGCTCACACACACATTGACATACACACCCTCACACACACGCTCACACACACACTGACATACACACACCCTCACACACACGCACACACACACACTGACATACACACCCTCACACACACGCTCACACACACACACTGACATACACACACCTTCACACACACACGCTCACACACACACTGACATACACACACCCTCACGCACACACACACAAAAACATCCTCACACACTGACACACACACGCACATTCACGACACTGTGCTGTGCTTTACCAGGGGGTACACTTTGAGAAGGGGCTGGTTCATGTTCTTCTCTGTGCTGTGTTTGGGAGGGAGGGTGAGTTATGAAGCAGGATTGATGGCTCTAGTGGATACAGTAGCACAAAGAAGCAACAAGACACCTGCCCTGGTTTATTAATGGCTCAGGGTTGGATCATTTTACAGCACATGGTGTGATGTTCATAAAGCAAGGCTGGTGTCGGGTTTAATGAAGCTGATGCAGCTATAAGCATAACTCTTCATTAAAATTGCTAGGTAGCTTATACAGGATGCGATGGTGACTAAACAGCATAGAGTCATTCATCTTGAATTAACACTGCAGAGCTGTATAGAGGTCTATAGGAAAGAGAACTCAACACTGCATAGCTGTATAGAGGTCAACAGGAAAAATAACTCCACTCAATGAAAATATTGTCTAGTCTTTGTTTAATATTTCTAATCCTTATATTTCATCAGCAATGAGTAATACAATAACCCTTTGTATAATACAAAGAGACAGCTGGAAATGAGCTTTTCCACCCAGCTGCTATCAGTCTGCATTTCATTGAGAGGAGCAGCGTGGGTCAGATTATAAGAGACTCTGCTTATACAAGTGTCCCGTGTGAAAGCATGGTGAAGCACAGGCAAGCACAGAGAGGTATGGCAAAGCATAGGCAAGCATTGTAAAGGACAGAGAGGTCTGGTAAATAATAGGGAAGCATTGTAAAGCACAGAGAGGTCTGGTAAAGCATAGGGAAGCATTGTAAAGCACAGGGAGGTATGGTAAAGCATAGGGAAGCATTGTAAAGCACAGGGAGGTCTGGTAAAGCATAGGGAAGCATTGTAAAGCAGAGAGGTATGGTAAAGCATAGGGAAGCATTGTAAAGCAGAGAGGTCTGGTAAAGCATAGGGAAGCATTGTAAAGCACAGAGAGGTATGGTAAAGCATAGGGAAGCATTGTAAAGCAGAGAGGTCTGGTAAAGCATAGGGAAGCATTGTAAAGCACAGAGAGGTATGGTAAAGCATAGGGAAGCATTATAAAGCACAGAGAGGTCTGGTAAAGCATAGGGAAGCATTGTAAAGCACAGAGAGGTATGGTAAAGCTTATTAATAACTACTTTCTGTATTTTACTCTTAAAGGTAGCTGTATTCACATTTTTTGTAATTGCTCTTAATTGAAATCGGTTTTATCCATTTATTGTAATCACTATGTGCTTTTAATGGAATTTACTCTTATAAACAAATATTTTTACTATAAGTTTAACTGTTCTTTGTCGAAATCTTATTTTGAAACAACTGTAAGTCGCCCTGGATAAGGACGTCTGCAAATAAATAAATAATAATAAATCATAATTAATAACCATGGCAAACTATGGTAAACTCTGGTAAATGCAGAGTATACCAATGAGAAAAGCATGGGATGGACACTGCAAAAATACATTGCAGCAATACTGTGGTAAACTTTTTTTTATATTGTAAATAAGAGCACCCAGAGAGAGAGAGAGGAGTAGCAGTGAGCCAGAGTAGTGGAGCAGGGAGGGGCTGGGGTCCTGGTCTGAGAGCCCCTCCCCAGGGCAGGGGTCTGCAGGCTGCAGGAGAGACCCAGGGAGGGGTGGGGTCCTGGTCTGAGAGCCCCTCCCAGGGCAGGGGGTCTGCAGGCTGCAGGAGAGACCCAGGGAGGGGTGGGGTCCTGGTCTGAGAGCCCCTCCCCAGGGCAGGGGTCTGCAGGCTGCAGGAGAGACCCAGGGAGGGGCTGGGGTCCTGGTCTGAGAGCCCCTCCCCAGGGCAGGGGTCTGCAGGCTGCAGGAGAAACCCTGGGGTAAAGGGGGTCTTGCTGGTGGAATGTGTTCCAGTATGATCCCTGCTCTGTCCTGACAAGCAGCACTAAATCTCCCTGCCGGGCAGGGGCAGCTGGGCCGGGCTGGTTCTGCTCCCAGAGCCTCTCCGACAGGCAAGAACTTTCCAGAGCCTCCCTCAGACAGACCATGTAGGGGCAGAGAGAGGATCACTAAACATAGACTGACCTGGACCAGCATCATCGCCAGCTCACACACAATCAAACACACAGACATGCACAATCAACCACACACAATCAAACTCACCCAGAATCAGACATGCACTCACAGAATAAAACATACAGACATGCACAATCTTCCACAGATATACAGGGCTGGCTTAAAGGACGTGGGCACCTACATACTCACTCTACCACAACAACCAAGGTACTCAAGGTTTGAGGCTTGTTAAACTATTTATGTCTTTATTGCCTTGTACTATATTTAATTTACATTCAAACATCTGTGGAAACATAGAACACAAATGATGCAATATGGATCACAGACATAAAAATAGCTTCAGTCCCAGGCAGTAAAGTGTATATAACATTGTGACAGAAATACAATGATTCTTGGTTGTAAATCACCCTCCCGACCTGTGAGGGCGCTAAGCAGCGAGAACTGAGTTCCTTGGACGGGCTGGTTGTTTCCAAGGGTTCAAGGGAAGTCGGCCAGCCAGGAAGGGGGTGAGACTCCGTTGCAATAACGCATTGACCCGGAAGGGAAACGACGTGGCAGCCGCAGATTGGAGAGGCGGTCGCACTCGTTTACCAAGGGGTCATGTGTGACAGCATAAAAGAGGGCAGAGAATCGCAATCTGTTCCTTTGTTTTGGTTTGTGTAAATAAACTGAGAAGGACTGTGAGAGACCCCGTTTGTTTGTTTTGTCTTGTAATTGTCTTGTCTTGTCTTGCACAGTTCCGGAGCTGTCGCCGAGGGCCAGCACTAAACCGGAACAGCACTTCACCAACAGTCACTAAATAACCTGTATCAGCCACCACGAGCACTACTGCATGTACCCAGGACTAGTGACCGTGTGTGTATTATTGTGGGTCAGATATTGTGTTTATTAGTTGGGACTGCAATCCTGTTACTGTTTACCCCCTGCAGTTCACATTGTTGTGTATTGCCGGGGGATTACTGTTTAGGTCACCAGACCTGGAATATAAAATAACTGGATTACAAGGCTCTGTCTGTTTAATTATCGCACTGCATCACTCAGGCACCTATTCCCACTCAGCCACTTGCTCACAAACATCCACTGGGGTTAATGGGTCTGTGGTTTTGTTAGTTTACCAGAAAGTCCAGCAGCTATTATATATACAATAGCAGCAGAATCATATAGCAAAACAATTAGTAAGACCTCATCTAGAATAGTTCTGGTCACCTCGCAACAAAAAGGATATTGCTGCTCTAGAAAGAGTGCAAAGAAGAGCGACCAGAATTATCCCGGGTTTAAAAGGCATGTCGTATGCAGACAGGCTAAAAGAACTGAATCTATTCAGTCTTGAACAAAGACGACTACGTGGCAATCTGATTCAAGCATTCAAATTTTCTAAAAGGTATAAACAATGTCGACCCAGGGACTTTTTGACCTGAAAAAGAAACAAGGACCAGGGGTCACAAATGGAGATTAGATAAAGGGGCATTCAGAACAGAAAATAGGAGGCAGAGAGAGAGAGAATTGTGAGGATCTGGAACCAACTCTCCAGTAATGTTGTTGAAGCTGACATCCTGGGATCCTTCAAGAAGCTGCTTGATGAGATTCTAGGATCAATAAGCTACTAACAACCAAACAAGCAAGATGGGCTGAATGGCCTCCTCTCGTTTGTAAACGTTCTTATGTTCTTGTGTTATTATTATTTGAAGTGGTATTTTATTCAGTTTTGATGTCTTCCATTTAATTTAATTGTTCAGGGGCTCCAGAGTGGCGCATCCAGTAAAGACGCTCTGGGCGGAGTGCAGGATGTGCCCTATAGCCTGGAGATCGCAGGTTCGCATTCAGGCTATGTCACAGCCGACCGTGACCGAGAGTTCCTAGGGTGCGGCGCACAATTGGCTGAACGCTGCCTGGGTAGGGAGGGCTTAGGTCGGCAGGGGAATCCATGGCTCACCGCGCATCAGCGACCCCTGTGGCCGACAGGGCGCCTGTGGTTCTGCAGTGGAGCCGCCAGATCTGTGTTGTCCTCCTGCACTGTAGGTCTACTGGCATCGCTGTGGAACCGCAGTGCGAAAAATGACGACATGGCAGGAGCACGTTTCGGAGGACGCGAGGTCCAGCTGCCGTTTCCCGAGTCGGCGGGGGGGGGGTTGCGAGCGGGGAGCCGAGGATACATATACTATTTTTGGGGTTTTGTTGCTGGTAATTGGTCACTCAGTTTTATAGTTTTATATATATTTTGATGAAATTCCAAAATATATTTGAGACTGAAATACATGAATTCTATTTTTATATTCTTGAATGAATATATTACAAAGCATTTAGAAATATCTTGCACTGTATATCATGTGTTCTGCACAGTGAATACGAAGTGCATCACAAGTCCTGTGATTGTCCTGATTGGCTACTTGTATGATGCATAATAAAATATTCATTAAGGATTAACCATTTTGTTAAACGACACAAATTCAGTGAGACAGGAGAGTATCTATGAGACAGGAGAGTATCTATGAGACAGGGGGAGTATCTATGAGACACAGAGAGTATCTATGAGACAGGGGGAGTATCTATGAGACACAGAGAGTATCTATGAGACAGGGGGAGTATCTATGAGACACAGAGAGTATCTATGAGACAGGGGGAGTATCAATGAGACACAGAGAGTATCTATGAGACAGGGGGAGTATCTATGAGACACAGAGAGTATCTATGAGACAGGGGGAGTATCTATGAGACACAGAGAGTATCTATGAGACAGGGGGAGTATCTATGAGACACAGAGAGTATCTATGAGACAGGGGAGTATCTATGAGACACAGAGAGTATCTATGAGACAGGGGAGTATCAATGAGACACAGAGAGTATCTATGAGACAGGGGGAGTATCTATGAGACACAGAGAGTATCTATGAGACAGGGGGAGTATCTATGAGACACAGAGAGTATCTATGAGACAGGGGGAGTATCTATGAGACATAGAGAGTATCTATGAGACAGGGGGAGTATCAATGAGACACAGAGAGTATCTATGAGACAGGGGGAGTATCTATGAGACAGGGGGAGTATCAATGAGACAGGGAGAGTATCAATGAGACAGGGGGAGTATGTGAAGAGCTTTGGCACCCTTGTGATGAAATGTGAATAGCTGTTGTTGTAATTACTGTGCTCAGTTACTGTACTCTGTCTGACTGCAAATACAACACAAACCTGCCTGTACAGGTTAGTGGGACGCGGGGGACGCAAGGGACATGTCCCCCTCACCTTTTCAGCGACTGGGAATGACCCCCTCACATTGCAGCAGTACTAAACTTATTTCTCATTTAGTTGTATAATCGGTTTAGAGTCGTCACTTGGACCCAGCGGAAATGGCACTCATCTGAGGCAGTGTTGGCACGCAATGCATTGTGGGTGATACCAAGCAGACAGGGACAGTGGAGTCTGGTAGTAAAGAACTGTTTTTTTTCTTTTCATTGTGAAATTTCTCAGTCGTGATACCATTTCTGATGTCTATGGTCTGAATACTATTTTTATTTATTTAAGCATTGGGATCATATTGCTGTAGAGTGGCTGTGTATGCCCCCTCTATCACGACCACAAAGGCGTCAATCTGAATGAAATGATCGTTTATTTTTAATAACCCAGCTAGAATAATCTTCCTACTGTCCCAGCTACTGAAACTGCCCCTACACACTCACTTTTAAAACCGAGGTTATGCCACTGCTTACAATCCCCTGCTTTTTGTGGTATAACGGTGCCTGCTGTTACCTCTGCACAAGCTGAGGTCAATGTTACATTGGAAATAACACCCAGCACCTAACAGCAGCGACCGTGTGAATTAACTTACCCCCTGGTCTAGAACATTGCTTTGTCAGCATCCGTGTGAATTAACTTACCCCCTGGTCTAGAACATTGCTTTGTCAGCATCCGTGTGAATTAACTTACCCCCTGGTCTAGAACATTGCTTTGTCAGCATCATTTTGGAGAGAGAATTTTTTCACGTGCTACAGCCCCCTCCCGAACCCATCCCGTGGCCCCCCAGGGGTCAGTGCCCCCCTGCTCTGAGGGGTGTGCTGGAATCAGCAGGCAGAAAGAGGGGCTATCCTGTCCTAGTACTGAGGAGACAGAAGACAGGGCAGGAGAAGGGAGGCTTCATGAAGCGGACAGGGCTGCATTCACAGTGACTCACACTGCTGGAAGCAATGCTTCTGGTAAAACCATCTGAGCAGAAACTCACAGACGGCTTGTGAAAGGAATGCATGCATTTGAAAGAATGCAACAAAATAAAAATAATCCATACAAAATGCAGAGCTAATAGAATGCTTCTTTGCCAAGTAATCCGTTTTGATTTTAAAATGAATCCAGAAATGACAAAAATGAACTGAGGAGAAATTAAAAGGAGAAACCAAGCATGCAACTGGGAAGCTGATGAGCAGGGAGAGGGAGAGGGAGAAAGGGAGAGGGAGACGGAGAAAGGGAGGGGGAGAGGGAGAGGGAGAGAAAGAGGGAGACAGCTGCTCTCAGCAATGTAACAGAAACTCAGAAATAAATTTCTACTGTAACTCTTGAGTGAGATACAGATAAAAACAGAGAAAAGAAGGGGGAGGAAGAGATAGTTTGAGATAGATACAGATAGAGGGAGAGAGAGAGTGGTATAGCGACAGGGATTGGAAATGGAGAAAAAGGTGAAAGAGGGGAGCATGGAGAGAGGGGCGATGACGAGAGATAGAAGGGGTGGTGATAGAGAGATAGCGAGATAACTGGTCTCACTCTACACAACACAGCAATTAAATTCCTGCTCTATGCAGATGACCTGGTCCTGCTGTCACTCACAGAGCAGGGTCTTCAGCAGAACCTGTCACTGCTAGAGCAGTACTGTCAGAACTGGGCCCTGGTTTGAAAATGTTATTCAGGTCAGTGGATTCTCAGTGTGTCAGTAGATTCTCTGTGTGTCTGTGGAGTTTCAGCGTGTCAGTGGATTCTCAGTGTGTCAGTGGATTCTCAGTGTGTCTGGAGTCTCAGCGTGTCAGTGGATTCTCAGTGTGTCTGTGGATTCTCAGTGTGTCAGTGGATTCTCAGTGTGTCTGGAGTATCAGCGTGTCAATTGATTCGAAGCGTGTCAGTGGATTCTCAGTGTGACTGGAGTCTCAGTGTGTCTGTGGATTCTTAGCATGTCAGTGGATTCTCAGTGTGTCTGGATTCTCATTGTGTCTGGATTCTCAGTGTGTCAGTGGATTCTCAGTGTGTCTGTGGATTCTCAGTGTGTCAGTGGATTCTCAGCGTGTCTGGATTCTCAGTGTGTCAGTGGATTCTCAGTGTGTCAGTAGATTCTCAGTGTGTCTGTGGATTCTCAGTGTGTCTGTGGAGTCTCAGTGTGTCAGTGGATTCTCAGTGTGTCTGGAGTCTCAGCGTGTCAATTGATTCGAAGCGTGTCAGTGGATTCTCAGTGTGACTGGAGTCTCAGTGTGTCTGTGGATTCTCAGTGTGTCAGTGGATTCTCAGTGTGTCTAGTGGAGTTCTCAGTCGTGTCTAGTGGATTCTCAGTGTGTCAGTGGATTCTCAGTGTGTCAGTGGATTCTCAGTGTGTTAGTGGATTCTCAGTGTGTCTGGATTCTCAGCGTGTTAGTGGATTCTCAGTGTGTCAGTGGATTCTCAGTGTGTCAGTGGATTCTCAGTGTGTCAGTGGATTCTCAGTGTGTTTGGAGTCTCAGCGTGTTAGTGGATTCTCAGCGTGTCAGTGGATTCTCAGTGTGTCTGGATTCTCAGCGTGTTAGTGGATTCTCAGTGTGTCTGGATTCTCAGCGTGTTAGTGGATTCTCAGTGTGTCAGTGGATTCTCAGTGTGTCAGTGGATTCTCAGCGTGTCTGGAGTCTCAGCGTGTTAGTGGATTCTCAGCATGTCAGTGGATTCTCAGTGTGTCTGGAGTCTCAGCGTGTTAGTGGATTCTCAGTGTGTCAGTGGATTCTCAGCGTGTCTGGAGTCTCAGCGTGTCTGTGGATTCTCAGCGTGTTAGTGGATTCTCAGCGTGTCAGTGGATTCTCAGCGTGTCAGTGGATTCTCAGTGTGTCAGTGGATTCTCAGTGTGTCAGTGGATTCTCAGTGTGTCAGTGGATTCTCAGCGTGTCAGTGGATTCTCAGTGTGTCACCATCCCTCACAATAACCCTGCCTATACCCTGACACCATCCCTCACAATAACCCTGCCTATACCCTGACACCATCCCTCACAATAACCCTGCCTATACCCCAGCCTCTACCCCTCACAATAGCCCTGCATATACCCCAGCCTGTACCCCTGTCTATATCCCTGAATATATCCCTGGCAGTACTCCAGCTTCACCATCCAAACAAGACAAACACATAGTTCCCACTGTTAATGACCCTGCAGTTGATGAAGCTGCTTTTCAGAGCTCACTTCACTGTTAATGTATGCAGTGCTGTTACTGTGGATTAACACAGAGTTGAAGAGCTTGTTTTCACCGGCTCCTGCTCAGATCATTGAAGCAGAGCCATACTGTGAATCTGTGACACCTGTGAACCTGAGCTGTGCTGCAGAATGTCCTGGCTGTGGAGAGCAGGTGGGGGGGGGGCAGCTGTCACAAAATTGGAGCCGAAATTCCAAGGGACGGAATCCCAAGGCTCCACAGCTGTTTGCTTCTCATCTTGTAACATTTGCAGGAATTTGTTCTCCTTTTGAAAGATACAGAATGGAGGAAAGGTCCAGTATGGAATAACCAGTAATACAGCCCTTTGTAAAGGTTACCCCAGGAGTTTTGCATGCCATTTTATAACTTATTACCCTACATTTCAGAATGAGCACCTTCCTTCAAAAATAAAAAATATATACACAATATATTTGATATATTATAGCATGGATTGCAATATATTTAATAGCAGGGAGGGGGTTAATAGCCTCCCTGCAGGAAAAACACGTGCGTATGCACAATATTGTTTTATTGTTTGTTATCCCCTGCACCCGGTGGAGATTAAAAATTAGAACCGATTGCAGGGTATTTAAGATGTGCAGCCTGTCTGTACGAGGCTGCTGAGTAGAAGGAGGTGGAAAGGTGTGTTGTCTCCGAGTAGCCATATTTATAGTAAGTACTGTGTTAAGCCCGTGTGGTTTTGTGTTTGTGTGACAGGTAAACGGCTTAGCCGTCCTGCAAGCTAGTCAGGGACTTACCTGTGTAGTCAGCGCTCCAAAACGGAGTTAGGTATTTGTTTCTGTTTTGTTGTTTTTAACTAAAAAATAGCTAATCACAAGAGAAAAATCCATTCCTGTGTCGTTGGGTCGTGTTTTTAAAGGGGCAACGAACCCGTGTGGGTGCAATCTTTCACAATATATATATATATATATATATATATATATATATATATATATATATATATATATATATACAGTGTCTTGCATAAGTATTCACCCACCTTGGACTTTTCCACATTTTGTAGTGTTACAACCTGGAATTAAAATGGATTTAGGATTCTTTGTCACTGATCTACACAAAATAGTCCATAACGTTGAAGTGGGGAAAAAAATCTACATATGTTTCAAAATTATTTACAAATAAAAAACTGAAAAGTCTTGATTGCATAAGTATTCACCCCCTTTGCTGTGACACCCCTAAATAAGCTCTGGTGCAACCAATTGCCTTCAGAAGTCACATAATTAGTTGAATGAAGCCACCTGTGTGCAATTAGTGTCACAGATCTCAGATTAAATGCACCTGTTTCTGGAAGGCCCCAGAGTTTGTTAGAGAGCATATCTAAACAAACAGCATCATGAAGACCAAGGAGCTATCAAAACAAGTCCGGGATAAAGTTCTGGAGAAGCACCAATCAGGGTTGGGTTATAAAAAAATATCCCAAACTTTGAACATCCCCCGGAGCACCGTTAAATCCATTATTAAAAAATGGAAAGAATATGGCACAACCGCGACTCTGCCTAGAGAAGGCCGTCCACCAAAACTCAGTGACCAGGTAAGAAGGGCATTAGTCAGAGAAGCAACCAAGAGGTAACTCTGAAGGAGCTGGAGAGATCCACAGCTGACATGGGAGAAACCGTCCATGGGACAACTATAACCCGGACTCTCCACAAAGCTGGGCTTTATGGAAGAGTGGCGAGAAGAAAGCCATTGCTGAAAAAAAACCATATCAAATCCCGTTTGGATTTTGCCAAAAGGCATGTGGGAGACATAGCAAACGTGTGGAAAAAGGTTCTCTGGTCTGATGAGACCAAAATTGAACTTTTTGGCCTTAGTGCAAAACGCTATGTGTGGCGCAAAGCCAACACTGCTCATCACCCTGAGAACACCATCCCCACGGTGAAGCATGGTGGTGGCAGCATCATGTTATGGGGATGCTTTTCATCGGCAGGGATTGGGAAACTGGTCAGGATTGAGGGCAAGATAGATGGAGCCAAATACAGGGAAATTCTAGAGGAAAACCTGTTTTAGTCTGCAAGAGACCTGGGACTGGGGCAGAGGTTCACCTTCCAGCAGGACAATGAACCCAAGCACACAGCCAAAGCGACACTGGAGTGGTTTAAAAACAAGAACCTGAATGTCTTAGAATGGCCCAGTCAAAGCTCAGACCTCAATCCGATTGAGAATCTGTGGCAAGACTTGAAAATTGCTGTTCACCAATGGTCCCCATCCAACTTGACAGAGCTTGAGCAATTTTGCCAAGAAAAATGGGCAAAAATTGCAGGATCCAGATGTGCAAAACTGGTAGAGACTTACCCAAAAGACTCACAGCTGTAATTGCTGCAAAAGGTGCTTCTACCAAGTACTGACTCAGGGGGGTGAATACTTATGCAACCAACAAATGTCTTTTTTTTGTTTAATTAACTTTTGTGTCACAATAAAAAATATTTTGCACCTTCAAAGTGTTAAGTATGTTGTGTAAATCAAATGGTAAAAATCCCAATTAAATCCATTTTAATTCCAGGTTGTAACACTATATATATATATATATATATATATATATATATATATATATATATATATATATATATATATATATATACAGTGCTGTGAAAATGTATTTGCTCCCTGTCTGATTTTCTGCATTTTTGCATATTTTTGACACTGAATGTTATCAGATCTTCAACCAAAACCTTATAATTAGATAAAAGGGACCCTGAGTGAAAAAACAACACAAAAGTTTGATACGTATTTCATGTATTTATTAAAGGCAGTTATGCAACACCCAGTGCCCCGTGTGAAAAAGTGTTCCCCATTAGACTCAATAACTGGTTCACATACCTTTAGCAGCAATAACTGCAACCAAACGCTTCCTGTAGTTATTGATTAGTCTCTCACAGCGCCGAGGAGGAATTTTGGCCCACTCCTCCATGCAGAACTGCTTCAACTCAGTGACATTTGTGGGTTTTCGAGCATGAACTGCTCGTTTTAGGTCCTGCCACAACATCTCAATGGGGTTTCGGTCTGGACTTTGACTAGGCCATTAGGGCTCCAGACTCTTGACCAGAGTGTTGTGGGTTCAATCCTAGGTGGGGGACATTGCTGCTGTACCCTTGAGCAAGGTACTTTACCTAGATTGCTCCAGTAAAAACCTAGCTGATAAATAGGTAATTGTATGTAAAAAAATAAAATTAAAAAAATAATGTGATATCTGTACAATGTATAATGGAAATAATGTGATATCTTGTAACAATTGTAAGTCGCCCTGGATAAGGGCGTCTGCTAAGAAATAATAATAATAATAATAATAATAATAATAATAATAATAATAATAATAATAATAATAATAATAATAATAATTCTGATGTAGACTTGCTTGTGTGTTTCGGATCATTGTCTTGCTGCATGACCCAGCTGCGCTTCAGCTTCAGCTCACAGATGGATGGCCTGACATTCTCCTGTAGAATTCTCTGATACAGAGCAGAATTCATGGTTCCTTCAATGATGGCAAGGCGTCCAGGTCCCTATGCAGCAAAGCATCCCCAAACCATGACACTACCACCACCATGCTTGTGGAATGCAGTGTTTGGTTTTCGCCAGACATTACGGGGCCCATGTCGGCCAAAAAGCGCCACTTTTGACTCATCTGTCCATAGAACATTGTTCCAGAACTCTTGAGGATCATCCAGGTGCTTTTTGGCAAACTTGAGACGAGCATTCATGTTCTTCTTAGTGAGCAATGGTTTCTGCCTTGCTACTCTGCCATGAATCCCATTTTTGTCCAGTGTCTTTCTGATGGTGGAGTCATGAACACTGACCTTAGCTGAGGCGAGAGAGGCCTGCAGATCCCTGGATGTTGTTCTAGGGTTCTTTGTGACTTCCTGGACGATTTTACGCCTTGCTCTTTGAGAGATTTTGGCAGGACGGTCACTCCTGGGAACATAAGAACATAAGAACATAAGAAAGTTTACAAACGAGAGGAGGTCATTCAGCCCATCTTGCTCGTTTGGTTGTTAGTAGCTTATTGATCCCAGAATCTCATCAAGCAGCTTCTTGAAGGATCCCAGGGTGTCAGCTTCAACAACATTACTGGGGAGTTGGTTCCAGACCCTCACAATTCTCTGTGTAAAAAAGTGCCTCCTATTTTCTGTTCTGAATGCCCCTTTATCTAATCTCCATTTGTGACCCCTGGTCCTTGTTTCTTTTTTCAGGTCAAAGAAGTCCCCTGGGTTGACATTGTCTATACCTTTTAGGATTTTGAATGTTTGAATCAGATCGCCGCGTAGTCTTCTTTGTTCAAGACTGAATAGATTCAATTCTTTTAGCCTGTCTGCATACGACATGCCTTTTAAACCCGGGATAATTCTGGTCGCTCTTCTTTGCACTCTTTCTAGAGCAGCAATATCCTTTTTGTAACGAGGTGACCAGAACTGAACACAATATTCTAGGTGAGGTCTTACTAATGCACTGTAAAGTTTTAACATTACTTCCCTTGATTTAAATGCAACTCTTTTCACAATATATCCGAGCATCTTGTTGGCCTTTTTTATAGCTTCCCCACATTGTCTAGATGAAGACATTTCTGAGTCAACATAAACTCCTAGGTCTTTTTCATAGTTCCCTTCTTCAATTTCAGTATCTCCCATATGATATTTATAATGCACATTTTTATTGCCCGCATGCAGTACTTTACACTTTTCTCTATTAAATTTCATTTGCCATGTGTCGGCCCAATTCTGAATGCTGTCTAGATCATTTTGAATGACCTTTGCTGCTTCAACAGTGTTTGCCACTCCTCCTATTTTTGTGTCGTCTGCAAATTTGACGAGTTTGCTTACTATACCAGAATCTAAATCATTTATGTAGATTAGGAATAGCAGAGGACCCAATACTGAGCTGGTTACCTCACTCCATTTTGAGGTTTCTCCTCTAATCAGTACTTTCTGTTTTCTACCTGTTAACCACTCCCTAATCCCATGTGCATGCATTTCCTTGAATCCCTACTGCGTTCAGTTTGAGAATTAATCTTTTATGCGGGACTTTGTCAAAAGCTTTCTGGAAATCTAAATAAACCATGTTGTATGCTTTGCAGTTACCCATTTTCAAAGTTGCATCCTCAAAAAAGTCAAGTAGGTTAGTGAGACACGATCTCCCTTTCCTAAAACCATGCTGGCTGTCTCCCAGGATATTGTTACCATATAGGTAATTTTCCATTTTGGATCTTATTATAGTTTCCATAAGTTTACATATAATAGAAGTCAGGCTTATTGGTCTGTAGTTACCTGGTTCGGTTTTGTCTCCTTTTTTGTGGATCGGTATTACGTTTGCTATTTTCCAGTCTGTCGGTACAACCCCTGTGTCAAGAGACTGTTGCATGATCTTGGTTAGCGGTTTGTAAATAACTTCTTTCATTTCTTTGAGTACTATTGGGAGGATCTCATCTGGCCCGGGGGATTCACTACTGTCCCAAACTTTCTCCATTTGGACAATATGGCTCTGACTGTGGTTCGGTGGAGCCCCAGAGCCTTAGAAATGGCTAAAGGCTAACCCTAACCCTAACCCTAACCATCAAAAACTTTTTTCCGGAGGTCTTCAGGAATTTTTTTTGTTCATGGCATGATGTGCCTCTAGAACCTGTGTGCTGACAACTTCACTCTGATGGTAAGGGCCAAAGTTAGTCAAATTTATATTGGGCAGGGCTGGCCCAAATCAGGCCTGGTTGTTAACCCAAGCACTCAAACAGCTGACCCTAATTATCCCTTTAATTGGGTTGAGTTAACTAGGGGGGGCAATAACTTTTTCACACCTGACGATTGCATGTTTGATTACCTTGCACACCAAACAAATGAAAGAAGCACCAAACTTTGGTGTCATTTTTTTCTCTCAGACTCCCTCTATATACTACTACAACCCACAAAAAATCTGACCAAATACAACGTGAAAAATGTGCAAAAATGCAGAAAATCAGACAGGGGGCAAATACTTTGTCACGGCACTGTATATATATAGGGTTGAGCAGGCAGTTTAACTATGATTTTTCCTACATACATGTATTAAATACCCTGACGGTGTTTGAAAGTCAGGATTACGAAAATAAGGAAACGAGGCAAAGTGGTTAGCAGTGTGCAGGTGCAGAAGTGATGCGGTGATAAATAACAGACAGACAACGATAATCCAGGTGCAAGGGGATTTTATTTATAATCCAAAGTCTGATGACAAATGTTAAATAATAATGAATGGTAGCACACAAGGCTGTGTACTACACAGTCTAACCCAGGGGTTCAGTCCTGAAACAATAAACACAGTCTTTAATAAACCCACAATATACAAACACGGTCGCCAGTCCTGGGTGAGTGCTGTAGTGCTCGTGGTGCTAAATACAATTTATCGTGAAACAAGTGCAGTGATGTCTGGGTTTTGTGCTGGCCTGTAGCGACAGCTTCGGATTGTGTTAGCTGTCTAATAACAACAAACAAGTATAATTAGACACGACAAAACAAACAAAACACTCACGATTCACAATATGGGACTCCTTACAGTTCAGTGTTAACCATAACAAAGGAACAGATCACCTCGCTACATCCCCTTATATACCGTCAATCATGACCCCTTGGTTAACGGTTGCAACTGCTCCTCCAATCCGCGGCTGCCACATCCTTTCCCTTCCAGGTCGATGATTTAGTGTACTGTAGCTCCGCCCCCTTTCTAGATGTCCAACATCCAC
The DNA here is from genome assembly GCA_030684275.1 of Acipenser oxyrinchus oxyrinchus. Lineage (NCBI taxonomy): Eukaryota > Metazoa > Chordata > Actinopteri > Acipenseriformes > Acipenseridae > Acipenser > Acipenser oxyrinchus. Next base: position 5,757,421 of record CM060281.1, on the reverse strand, counting down.
CTAACACTGGGAATGAATTGTCGGGCCATCCAGTCCAGGGCACTCTGTTCCCTTTACACAGCGCCCTCACAGGTTGGGAGGGAGATTTATCACCAAGAAAGTTATAAAAGGAAGTTATAATCCCGCCCACCTAGAACCACCACAGCAGTCATTTTGACTCCTTTTACAATACATGTTTTTATTTTGAATGTAACCTACAATATTCTATTTTATTTTTATATACAAGCCTGTTGTTATCTCTACTGGACCTGGCAGCCATCAATTCCTTCCTTTTGTATTAGGAATGCACGGGGAAAAATATCAGTAGGAGAGATTTCATCTTGAAGCCACAGCGCTTCGGCAGAAACATTTCAGTCAGAAAAATGCAAAGCAGCAGGCTGCAGCAGCTCAGCTGAATCTGGGGATCTGCTATCTATCTAAGCAAGATACCACATGTTTTGGGGCACCAGAAAAATTACATTACAGTAATCAATTCTAGATGAAGCAAAGGTATGCATTAGTCCCTCCGCATCAGATACGGAAATAATTGGTCTAAGTTTGGTTATATTTCATAAAATGTAAAAAGATACTTTAGTAACTTAATATGAGTCTCAAATGATATCAGCAGATCATTCACAACTCTGACAAGGTCCGTCTCGGTGCTATGTGCAGCACGAAAACCAGACTGAAACTTCTCCAATATACCATTAAGAGTTAGAAATGTTTGTAATTGAATTGCAACAACTCTGTCTAGAACAGTATCTAAGAATGGTAGGTTGGAGATTGGCCTATAGTTATTGAGGACTTTAGGGTCCAAATTGTGTTTCTTAAGCATAGGCTTTACCACAGCTACTTTAAGTGCTAAGGGAACTATACCAGAGGAAAGTGAACCATTTATCATTTTTAAAGTGTGGGTATTTGTAACAGGGTGGTAGAAAGCCCTGCTGTGTGTGTAAATGTATTTATTTATTTTTAGAACGAGGTACCCCCTCCGCCCTGTACAGTGTTTTGTTTATTTATTTTTAGAACAGGGTTTCCCCCTCTGCCCCTGTGTTATTTAGTATTTGTTTTGTATTATTATTATTATTATTATCGTTATGGATTTATGGATTTTTATGACGGCAAAGTGCCGCTGGTGTTGTTATTTTGTTTAGTAGCGTGGATAGGTAGTCCCATCCACAGTAATTTAAAAACCTTGTGCAGAAGGTGGCCATCTCTCTAATTAAGTGATTTATTTGTTGCTAATCGGGAGATGGTCACCTGTATAAAAGCTTGCAGTGCTCTCAGTTCGGGTGGGTGTTAAGAGCGAGCGAGAGGAGCGAGAGAGAAACAAAACAAAATGAAACGAAACGAAACTTAAAAGTGAAAACAGGATCAGTGAAGGCTACTGCCCAGCCTGACCTGGATCATTTATTGTTTTTGTGTTCGTGATTTTGTTTTGTTTAACCTTTTTATTTCACTCTGTGAGCAAATGTTTTCTGTTTAAACCGTTTTATTTTTTTTTTGTATTATTTAAATAAAACAGCGCATGCCGCGTTTGTTTTGAATCTGCAGTACTGGTGTCAGTTTTTCGGTTCCTGCTTCACAGTATTAATAACACCAAGAACATCTATTAATAGTTCTGCAGGAATAGGATCAAGAGAGCATGTAGTAGCTCTCATATGTTGAACTAGCTCTGTCAGGTTCTGTAAGGTAATCAGAGAAAAATCCCCCACATTAGCCTTAACACTAGAACAAGCACATTAATAGGCATACCTAGAACAACCATGAGTGGTCAATTTGACCGGTGTATTAAAAACAACATAAATATTATAATAAAAGGACAAACAATAGAATAGAAGTCATAGTTTTATTCAGGAATGTCATTTAAATCATTTACACAACCGAAACATTGTACATAAACGGACATTTGAACAGAAATGTGTTTATATACAAACATATTACATAACGCACAACCTCAAAAAACGGTAAAAACTGTACAACTGAAGCATACTATAATCGAAATGACATGAGTAAATAAACATTTGAACAGAATGGGCTTCATTTACAATTGTTTACAAAGTCTAAGTGCTGGTACAAATCACACAGATCATGCGCTTTTCAAAATATGCAGTCCCCTTACCGCAGACTGTCTTTGCGCATTTGACACAGCTGTCAACAGAAACCCAGGCTTCTGGCACCAAATGATCCACGAGCACATACTAGTGCAATGAAAGCATCTAATTACTCCAAGGACATTGACCAGGGAGATTTTGTTCATGAGTGCGAACATCCAAAATACTAACAGTGTATTACATTTTATATATTACTAGCTACATTGTATCTGCAATAATTTTCTGACCAGTCACTTTTGAGCCAGCTCACATTCAGTATTGTTTGTGTTTGTGGTTGATAGTATTCATCACATGATTTGAATTCCAAGGACTGGGTTGTGAAACACTGGCAACTATATCTAGAGAACTAGTTCTCTGATTGTGATGAAATTTGGTTACAATATTCTTTATTAAGAGTATCAGAATATTGGGGTGTATGGAGTCTGTCTGTCCGTCTTTACCTACTCTCATGAATACCACAAATACACGTGTTTAAACTGCATCTAGAGAACTACTTACACTGTAAACAATCAAGAATTAAACATAAAAAGAAATGCCTGCAAGCAACAGATAATAAACATGTCTTGATGCTTATTTTCTAAACACAATTTAAACTATATAGTGATTATAATTTAAACACGCTGAAGCATTGACAAGCTAAACACTGTGTGAATAGCTGAAGAAAAACAAATCATGTGTTTTATACATAAACCTGTGTCAGTGTTTAACATATATACAGTATAAACCTGTGTCAGTGTTTAACATATATACAGTATAAACCTGTGTCAGTGTTTAACATATATACAGTATAAACCTGTGTCAGTGTTTAACATATATACAGTATAAACCTGTGTCAGTGTTTAACATATATACAGCATAAACCTGTGTCAGTGTTTAACATATATACAGTATAAACCTGTGTCAGTGTTTAACATATATACAGTATAAACCTGTGTCAGTGTTTAACATATATACAGTATAAACCTGTGTCAGTGTTTAACATATATACAGCATAAACCTGTGTCAGTGTTTAACATATATACAGTATAAACCTGTGTCAGTGTTTAACATATATACAGCATAAACCTGTGTCAGTGTTTAACATATATACAGCATAAACCTGTGTCAGTGTTTAACATATATACAGCATAAACCTGTGTCAGTGTTTAACATATATACAGCATAAACCTGTGTCAGTGTTTAACATATATACAGCATAAACCTGTGTCAGTGTTTAACATATATACAGCATAAACCTGTGTCAGTGTTTAACATATATACAGCATAAACCTGTGTCAGTGTTTAACATATATACAGCATAAACCTGTGTCAGTGTTTAACATATATACAGCATAAACCTGTGTCAGTGTTTAACATATATACAGCATAAACCTGTGTCAGTGTTTAACATATATACAGCATAAACCTGTGTCAGTGTTTAACATATATACAGCATAAACCTGTGTCAGTGTTTAACATATATACAGCATAAACCTGTGTCAGTGTTTAACATATATACAGCATAAACCTGTGTCAGTGTTTAACATATATACAGCATAAACCTGTGTCAGTGTTTAACATATATACAGCATAAACCTGTGTCAGTGTTTAACATATATACAGCATAAACCTGTGTCAGTGTTTAACATATATACAGCATAAACCTGTGTCAGTGTTTAACATATATACAGCATAAACCTGTGTCAGTGTTTAACATATATACAGCATAAACCTGTGTCAGTGTTTAACATATATACAGCATAAACCTGTGTCAGTGTTTAACATATATACAGCATAAACCTGTGTCAGTGTTTAACATATATACAGCATAAACCTGTGTCAGTGTTTAACATATATACAGCATAAACCTGTGTCAGTGTTTAACATATATACAGCATAAACCTGTGTCAGTGTTTAACATATATACAGCATAAACCTGTGTCAGTGTTTAACATATATACAGCATAAACCTGTGTCAGTGTTTAACATATATACAGCATAAACCTGTGTCAGTGTTTAACATATATACAGCATAAACCTGTGTCAGTGTTTAACATATATACAGCATAAACCTGTGTCAGTGTTTAACATATATACAGCATAAACCTGTGTCAGTGTTTAACATATATACAGCATAAACCTGTGTCAGTGTTTAACATATATACAGCATAAACCTGTGTCAGTGTTTAACATATATACAGCATAAACCTGTGTCAGTGTTTAACATATATACAGCATAAACCTGTGTCAGTGTTTAACATATATACAGCATAAACCTGTGTCAGTGTTTAACATATATACAGCATAAACCTGTGTCAGTGTTTAACATATATACAGCATAAACCTGTGTCAGTGTTTAACATATATACAGCATAAACCTGTGTCAGTGTTTAACATATATACAGCATAAACCTGTGTCAGTGTTTAACATATATACAGCATAAACCTGTGTCAGTGTTTAACATATATACAGCATAAACCTGTGTCAGTGTTTAACATATATACAGCATAAACCTGTGTCAGTGTTTAACATATATACAGCATAAACCTGTGTCAGTGTTTAACATATATACAGCATAAACCTGTGTCAGTGTTTAACATATATACAGCATAAACCTGTGTCAGTGTTTAACATATATACAGCATAAACCTGTGTCAGTGTTTAACATATATACAGTATAAACCTGTGTCAGTGTTTAACATATATACAGCATAAACCTGTGTCAGTGTTTAACATATATACAGTATAAACCTGTGTCAGTGTTTAACATATATACAGTATAAACCTGTGTCAGTGTTTAACATATATACAGCATAAACCTGTGTCAGTGTTTAACATATATACAGTATAAACCTGTGTCAGTGTTTAACATATATACAGCATAAACCTGTGTCAGTGTTTAACATATATACAGCATAAACCTGTGTCAGTGTTTAACATATATACAGCATAAACCTGTGTCAGTGTTTAGCCACTTTCACTTTTTGTGCTCTATAATAGAATATACAGGCTTTCTATCTATAAATATATTCTCGAAAAGGAAGGAAATTCTTTGCCAAAAAAAACTGCAGCAGTTATGGTTGATATTAAAATGACAAAAGTAGGGAATTGCAATGTTGGTGTTTTGAACCCTAACTCTGCATTCCCTCCCACCCCCTTACAAGCAGTGGAAGGGGCAAGGCAACACAAGCAGCCATCATCAGTTAGGACAAACAACATACAACTCTCTGCAGATAACACAAGAGACATCCATCATCATGTGTTATCTGCTGAGAGCTGTATGTTGTATGTTGTTTACACCCTCGCTATAATGAACCTGTCGGGGTTAAGCCTTTTGTTCGTTATATCGAGGGGTCTGTTATAGCGAAAGGACAATCAAAATGTTGTAGTAAGTTAATGAGATGAGATTGTGAATAAGAACATAAGAACATAGGAAAGTTTACAAACGAGAGGAGGCCATTCAGTCCATCTTGCTCGTTTGGTTGTTAGTAGCTTATTGATCCCAGAATCTCATCAAGCAGCTTCTTGAAGGATCCCAGGGTGTCAGCTTCAACAACATTACTGGGGAGTTGGTTCCAGACCCTCACAATTCTCTGTGTAAAAAAGTGCCTCCTATTTTCTGTTCTGAATGCCCCTTTATCTAATCTCCATCTGTGACCCCTGGTCCTTGTTTCTTTTTCAGGTCAAAAAGTCCCTGGGTCGACATTGTTTATACCTTTTAGGATTTTGAATGCTTGAATCAGATCGCTAGCGTAGTCTTCTTTGTTCAAGACTGAATAGATTCAGTTCTTTTAGCCTGTCTGCATATGACATGCCTTTTAAACCGGGATAATTCTGGTGGCTCTTCTTTGCACTCTTTCTAGAGCAGCAATATCCTTTTTGTAACGAGGTGACCAGAACTGAACACAATATTCTAGGTGAGGTCTTACTAATGCATTGTAAAGTTTTAACATTACTTCCCTTGATTTAAATGCAACACTTTTCACAATATATCCGAGCATCTTGTTGGCCTTTTTTATAGCTTCCCCACATTGTCTAGATGAAGACATTTTTGAGTCAACATAAACTCCTAGATCTTTTTCATAGATTCCTTCTTCAATTTCAGTATCTCCCATATGATATTTATAATGCACATTTTTATTGCCTGCGTGCAGTACCTTATACTTTTCTCTATTAAATGTCATTTAGAAGAATAACACATAGCTGTTCATAGTAGAATAACACATAGCTGTTCATAGTAGAATAACACATAGCTGTTCATAGTAGAATAACACATAGCTGTTCATAGTAGAATAACACATAGCTGTTCATAGTAGAATAACACATAGCTGTTCATAGTAGAATAACACATAGCTGTTCATAGTAGAATAACACATAGCTGTTCATAGTAGAATAACACATAGCTGTTCATAGTAGAATAACACATAGTAGAATAACACATAGCTGTTCATAGTAGAGATAACACACATAGCTGTTCATAGTAGGAATAACACATAGCTGTTCATAGTAGAATAACACATGGCTGTTCATGGTAGAATAACACATAGCTGTTCATAGTAGAGATAACACATAGTAGAATAACACATAGCTGTTCATAGTAGAATAACACATAGCTGTTCATAGTAGAATAACACATAGCTGTTCATGAGTAGAGATAACACATAGCTGTTCATGAGTAGAATAACACATAGCTGTTCATAGTAGAATAACACATAGCTGTTCATGAGTAGAATAACACATAGTAGAATAACACATAGCTGTTCATAGTAGAATAACACATAGCTGTTCATAGTAGAATAACACATAGCTGTTCATAGTGAGAATAACACATAGCTGTTCATAGTAGAATAACACATAGCTGTTCATAGTAGAATAACACATAGTAGAGATAACACATAGCTGTTCATAGTAGAATAACACATAGCTGTTCACAGTAGAATAACACATAGCTGTTCATAGTAAAATAACACATGAGTAGAATAACACATAGCTGTTCATAGTAGAATAACACATAGCTGTTCATAGTAGAATAACACATAGCTGTTCATGAGTAGAATAACACATAGTAGAATAACACATAGCTGTTCATAGTAGAATAACACATAGCTGTTCATGAGTAGAATAACACATAGCTGTTCATAGTAGAATAACACATAGCTGTTCATAGTAGAATAACACATAGCTGTTCATGAGTAGAATAACACATAGTGTAGAATAACACATAGCTGTTCATGAGTAGAATAACACATAGCTGTTCATGAGTAGAATAACACATGGCTGTTCATGAGTAGAATAACACATAGCTGTTCATGGTAGAATAACACATAGCTGTTCATAGTAGAATAACACATAGTAGAATAACACATAGCTGTTCATAGTAGAGATAACACATAGCTGTTCACAGTAGAATAACACATAGCTGTTCATAGTAGAATAACACATAGTAGAATAACACATAGCTGTTCATGAGTAGAATAACACATAGCTGTTCATAGTAGAATAACACATGGCTGTTCATAGTAGAATAACACATAGTATAATAACACATAGCTGTTCATAGTAGAGATAACACATAGCTGTTCATGGTAGAGATAACACATAGCTGTTCATAGTAGAATAACACTAGCTGTTCATGAGTAGAATAACACATAGTAGAATAACACATAGCTGTTCATAGTAGAATAACACATAGCTGTTCACAGTGAGAATAACACATAGCTGTTCATAGTAGAATAACACATGAGTAGAATAACACATGGCTGTTCATGGTAGAATAACACATAGCTGTTCATAGTAGAATAACACATGGTAGAATAACACATAGCTGTTCATGAGTAGAGATAACACATAGCTGTTCATAGTAGAATAACACATAGCTGTTCATGGTAGAGATAACACATAGTAGAATAACACATAGCTGTTCATGGTAGAGATAACACATAGCTGTTCACAGTAGGAATAACACATAGCTGTTCATGGTAAAATAACACATAGTGAGAGATAACACATGGCTGTTCATAGTAGAATAACACATAGCTGTTCATAGTAGAATAACACATGGCTGTTCATGGTAGAGATAACACATAGTAGAATAACACATGGCTGTTCATAGTAGAATAACACATAGCTGTTCATAGTGAGAATAACACATAGCTGTTCATAGTAGAGATAACACATGGCTGTTCATAGTAGAATAACACATAGCTGTTCATAGTAGAATAACACATAGTGAGAATAACACATGGCTGTTCATGGTAGAATAACACATAGCTGTTCATAGTAGAGATAACACATGGCTGTTCATGGTAGAATAACACATGGCTGTTCATAGTAGAATAACACATAGCTGTTCATAGTAGAATAACACATAGTAGAATAACACATAGCTGTTCATAGTAGAATAACACATAGCTGTTCACAGTAGAATAACACATAGCTGTTCATAGTAGAATAACACATAGTAGAATAACACATAGCTGTTCATAGTAGAATAACACATAGCTGTTCATAGTAGAATAACACATAGCTGTTCATAGTAGAATAACACATAGTAGAATAACACATAGCTGTTCATAGTAGAATAACACATAGCTGTTCATAGTAGAATAACACATAGCTGTTCATAGTAGAATAACACATAGCTGTTCATAGTAGAATAACACATAGTAGAATAACACATAGCTGTTCATAGTAGAATAACACATAGCTGTTCATAGTAGAATAACACATAGCTGTTCATAGTAGAATAACACATAGTAGAATAACACATAGCTGTTCATAGTAGAATAACACATAGCTGTTCATAGTAGAATAACACATAGTAGAATAACACATAGCTGTTCATAGTAGAATAACACATAGTAGAATAACACATAGCTGTTCATAGTAGAATAACACATAGCTGTTCATAGTAGAATAACACATAGCTGTTCATAGTAGAATAACACATAGCTGTTCATAGTAGAATAACACATAGTAGAATAACACATAGCTGTTCATAGTAGAATAACACATAGCTGTTCATAGTAGAATAACACATAGTAGAATAACACATAGCTGTTCATAGTAGAATAACACATAGCTGTTCATAGTAGAATAACACATAGTAGAATAACACATAGCTGTTCATAGTAGAATAACACATAGTAGAATAACACATAGCTGTTCATAGTAGAATAACACATAGCTGTTCATAGTAGAATAACACATAGCTGTTCATAGTAGAATAACACATAGCTGTTCATAGTAGAATAACACATAGCTGTTCATAGTAGAATAACACATAGCTGTTCATAGTAGAATAACACATAGTAGAATAACACATAGCTGTTCACAGTAGAATAACACATAGTAGAATAACACATAGCTGTTCGTCTCATGTATGCAATATTCTGCCTTTGCTTTATCCTGTTCATTGAAGAATTAAAACGCAGTACAGAAAGCACAAATCTCGAATTGAAGCTGAACATTTATTCAAAATCAATCTGACATGAATCGTTTGAAAGTGCGTCAAATCTTAATCCAGCATCCAAGAATCCCAAACTGAGCTTTTATTTCAAATCATCCCGACATGAAAAGTTTGACATGAAAAGTTTGATATGAAAAGTTCATCAGATCCTCAAGTTTAGTTTTCTTTTGTTTTTTTTTCTTTAATCAATTTTGGCTTTGTGGCATCGTTGAACAAGCCAAAGAAGTGCCTTTTGACAAATTATATTCACTGTCGGGACGCTATTGTCTATCAGGACTGTACTAACATTTGCTTACTAAGGTGGGTGTACATTAGTTTGTATTACATGCTGGATTGAGGTTGCAGTCTCTTCGGGGGTGTCATGTACATAGGCAGAGTTGCGCATTTATTTTCTGAGCAGGGGTAGAAAAAAAATACCTTTATGTTTCTTTATTGAGAGCAGCGTTTATTCGAGGGTGCCGTCTATTAAAAAGCTAATATCTGAGTGAGGCGTTAATTCGAGGGCGGCGTTAATTTGAAGTAATACGGTGAATGTATGTATATATATGTATATATATATATATACCGTATTACTTTGAATTAACGCTGCAGCGTTTATTTGAAATTGCTAAAAACAACTGGAGTGCTTATACAAGGGCAGTGGTAATTAGAAGTACCATGGTTCCCTTTCAATTCAAAGATGACCGCCAAAACAATACTTTTGGGATATGTCTCCTTGTCAGGTATTCGCTGAGCATTTTACATCAAAGCTGCCGATAGGCCCCTCCGCGGAGTGACGTCCTCAGTCCCGCCTCCCAAGGTAATATTATTATTATTATTTCTTAGCAGGCGCCCTTATCCAGGGCGACTTACAATTGTTACAAGATATCACATTATGTTTACCTACAATTACCCATTTATACAGTTGGGTTTTTACTGGAGCAGTCTAGGTAAAGTACCTTGTTCAAGGGTACAGCAGCAGTGTCCCCCACCTGGGATTGAACCCACGACCCTCCGGTCAAGAGACCAAAGCCCTAACCACTACTCCACACTGCTGCCCTAAATAAATAGTCACTGCACGGAGACTTCAGTCTCTTTTGCCTTTCATGAACAGGTAGGTGGGGTGAGTATAAAAACTAACCTCTTCCAGTTGTGTGATTGACTCTTTTAAGCTTTCTCTCAAATTTTTTTCTGGAGTTCCCATTGCAATTTTATTGCTGGAAGTAGGAATGCCACTTCGCCGGAATCAGAAACTCAGCAGCTGAAGGCTGAGCTAACGCTACGCAACTCCCTTTCGTTTAAAATAAATTATATATATATCTTATAGCGATCGTAATCTGCTTTCTAATCTCTGCAGCCTTTCGATAATTTTCCTCTGCTTTTTGCAGCTGTCACTCGCTGTGCGCGGCAAGTGTCCCTATCGGTTGACTATTACTATTGTTTTGTTCTTTACTGCTTCAGTGAAAAGAAAAAGCACACTCCAGTTTACTGTCGAGTGTCTGTGTTGCCTTGCAGTTTAAAAAATATATATATATAACAACCACGTGCATCCTCCATTAGGCCCGATATCTGGCACTATTGTTGAGTAGACAGGCACATTGATCCACTCACCCATAAAGCAGTGAGTAGATATAAAAATAAAAAAGTGTGTTTTTTTCTTTTCTGTCTCTTTTTGTCCCTTCTCCAGGTCTGCAGGCTGTGCCACCCCGCTGCACCGGCCATGTGCTGCACGCGGTCCAGACATCATCTGAGGTGCTCCACTCCACTGCAAGCTTCGTGCTGCACTGGTTGTGTGACTACAATGCAACTGTCTGTCAGCTACAATCCACACCGCTGCAAGCTACGCGCTGTTCCTGGTTGTGAGACTGCAAGCAGCCCAGACACAGACACACAGCCCAGTACCTTGGTGCTTTGCCCTCGGTACTTGGTACTTGGTACTTGGTGCTTCAGCGCCCAGGGTCTAGGCTCCCTCAGGTCCTCGGTGCTTCGGAGCCCTCGGTGTTCAAGTCCTTCCTGATATTGGTGGCTTCTTGCCTCAGTGCTCCATAGCCTCGGTGCTTCAGCATCCTCGGTGCCTCGACAGTTACACACCGCGGCGCTTCGAGGCCTTTCGAGCCCTTCGGTGTCAATCTGCCTCGATACCTCACTGCTTTGACACCCTTGGAGCCTTGACGTTTTGAGGCTTATAAGCTCTGTGCATCGGTGCCTTGACACCCTCGGTGCCTCGACACCCTCGGTGCCTCGAGGACTATACGCCTCAGCGCTTCGGCGCTTCGAGGTCTTTGAAGCCTTGTGCTCCAGTACCCTCGAGACCCTCGAGTCCCTGGTGCTTCATAGCCTCGGTACCTCATTGCTTCGACACCCTCGGTGCCTTGAGGACCACCTTGGCTCTCGACGCCTGCGACGCCCTACAGCTCCCTACAGTGGTGTCCTCAGTGTTTTTCAGCAGCCTCGACCCCAGATCCTTGGTGCTTCGACACCCTCGGCCCAGAAATCACATATTGCACCAGCGCACTCGATCCCCTCGAGGGTTTGGGTGCGTTGGTGCTTATAGGCTCGACGCCTCTGTGCTTCGGCTCCATCGACGCACCAGAGCTTCAGCGTTCGGTGGCCCAATGTCGAATTTTCACCCGTGCTCATCCTGCAGGCAGAATCTGCCCCCACAGGATAAACATACTCTCTGTGTCAAGTGCCTGGGCACAGAACACGCCTCTGCTGCCTTGGCAGACAAGACGTTCTGTACTATTTGCGCCAAATCCAAGGAGAAAACCTTGCACAATAGAATGGCACAATTCACAGACGAGACCCTTGCGGCTAGCCTTGGAGAGCCGTCTTCAGCTCAAGTCAGCCGTCAGCCCTCGAGCCCAGTGCACCGTATACCACCCGGCCTCAGCACCCAGTGTGTCCAAGAGCACGGCCTCTATGGAAGGTGCAGAGGCGGTAGGGCTGGCACAGCTCCCTCTGGTGGACTCCACCATAGTGGCCCTAGTGTGAGCCCCCCAGTAGGAGGTCTGTCTAAGAATCCTGTACGCCCTAACGCCAATGCATGATCATGGAAGCCCAATTGAAAAAGGCTCACGTGGCCGAAGCGCAGGTGACACGCCTTTCAAACACGGGAGGCCTCTTGACGGCCTACCTGGACGGCATGCTGCGCTGTTACCCTTCCCGAGACACTAGCTTCAGAGCTACGTGCAGTCTCGGGCACTTTATTGCAGGCAGGCTTAGCGATGGTGCGCAGACAGCTGTGGCTGTCTCAGGTGGGGGTCCCGGATGCGAACAAGTCTGCCTTACTAGACACGCCTATCTCCCCTGGCCATACTTTTGGACCAGCGGTAGAGGAGATCCTACAATGCTCTCATAGAGAACAAGAGGCATCCCGACAGGTGGCTGCAATGCTCCCCTCCTATGCCCCGCACGGGGAAGGGGGAGGCAATGGCGTCCAGCAGTTACTGCGGTAACCTGGACAATTCCAATCCCTATGGCGCCAGGTGGCGCCCTGAGGCACCGCCTCCAGGCCTCCGTGGCACGGAGCCGTCAGCAAGGACGGGAAAAGCCGGATGTGGGGCCCCAGCACACCAGCGCCCAGGGAGACAGTTCCAAAAGAACCACCTCAGGCAGACTCCAAGGCAGCCTCCGTCCCAGCTTCAGCAGCCCCAGCAGGGGCCCTGAAGGCTTGCGGCCTCAGACCCACCCGTTCGTACAACACCATCTGCAATACTGGCGCAATTGCAACTCCTGGATGGATGCTCGCCACCGTACACACCGGCTACGCACTGCAATTCCACTCGGGACCTCCTCCCTTTCGAGGGATCACTGTCACATCCGTGAACGACCCTCTCCAGGTCTTGGCCCTCAAACAAGAGGTAGAAACACTACTTTAAAAACAAGCCATCCCTCTCGTAGAACACAACTCTCAAAGAGAGGTACTTCTTGGTGCCAACGAAGGACGGTGGCCTTCTCTGCATCCTAGACCTGAGACACCTCAGCGGGTTCTTGAGGGATAGGTTCCAGATGGTCAGACATCACCACATCCTCCAGTCTGTCCGGCCGGGCGACTGGTTTACAACAGTGGACCTGAAGGACGCGTATTTTCATGTTCCTATCCGTCTAGCGCACAGGAAATATCTCCGCTTAGCCTTTCAGGGAAGCGTCTTCGAGTTTTCCATGCTGCCATTCGGCCTCCCCTTAGCTCCCTGCACATTTTCAAAGTGCATGGATGCCATTCTAGCTTCCTTGCAGCTGCAAGTTAATTTGTTCCCAGTCCCAGGAGGGAGCAGTGGACCCACACAGCGATTGTGACGGATGGGTTTCACCCTCAACAATGCGAAAAGCCAATTAATACCGGTGCAGAGTACAGTCTACTTGGGTCTCCGGCTGGATTCCCTTATGAGGTGACGACAGAGTAGCTGCCATTCACAACTGTCTGGCCCTATATCAACAAGGGTCCACAGTACAATTGGTGTTGTGCCAAGAATTACTGGGTCTGACAGTTACGAAAGGATGGAGTCTAGACGTGGTACTGGAGGCTCTCACTAAGGCCCCGTTTGAGCCCATACATTCCATAGAGCTAAAGTATCTCTCTATGAAGACAGCCTTTCTGTTAACTATCACCTCCGCTGAAACAAGACGTTGTTGTGCACAAACCCTGCTTTCCTCCCCAAGGTGATTACAGCGTTTCACTTGAATCAGTCAGTGGAACTAGAGGCTTTCTATCCCCCTCCCTTCGTGGAAGAGTCAGATAGGAGATTAAATTCCTTCTGCCCGGTTCAGGCATTGAGATGCTATGTGGATAGAACGAAAGCGCTGTGTCAGTCTGACCAGCTCTTCGTCTGTCATGTTGAACGGACCCCAGGTCAAGCCCTCTCGAAGCAGCGACTGTCCCATTGGATTGTGGACACGGTTTCTACTGCATATACTAATGCCGGCCTACCCCCACCTGGGAGGGTGGCCGCACACTCTACCAGAGGAGTGGCTACGTCATGGGTCCTCTTCAGGGGTGCCTCATTGACTGATAGGAGGCTGTGTGGTCCAGTGGTTAAAGAAAGGGCTTGTAACCAGGAGGTCCCCGGTTCAAATCCCACCTCAGCCACTGACTCATTGTGTGACCCTGAGCAAGTCACTTCACCTCCTTGTGCTCCGTCTTTCGGGTGAGACGTAGTTGTAAGTGACTCTGCAGCTGATGCATAGTTCACACACCCTAGTCTCTGTAAGTCACCTTGGATAAAGGCGTCTGCTAAATAATCAAATAATAATAATAATAATAATAATAATAATAATAATAATAATAATAATAATATTTGTACTGCGGCTAGCTGGACTACTCTGCATGCATTTATCAGGTTCTATCGACTTAATGTCGTAGATCCCTCTATGCCTTCAATAGGCACCAGGGTCCTTGAGGTTGCACGCTCACACCACCAACATTAGATGCCGGCAGCGAGGAGTCATATGCTGTCCGCTCATTCTCCCTCGCGACGGCTCTGGTATACTTTCCCAAAACTATTGTTTTGGCGGTCATCTTCGAATTGAAAGGGAACGATAGGTTACAGATGTAACCCCGGTTCTCTCAAAGAGAAGATGACCGCCAACCTTGTGAGGTCTCATCACTCGCATTCGCAGGTTCAATGCAAAAGAGACTGACGTCTCCGTCCAGTGACTATTTATTACCTTGGGAGGCGGGACCGAGAACGTCACTCCGCAGAGGGCCCTATCGGCAGCTTTGATATAAAATACCTGACAAGGAGGCATATCCCTAAAGTATTGTTTTGGCAGTCATCTTCTCTTTCAGGGAACCGGGGCTACATTTGTAACCTATCGTTTTCAAAAGGCGTAATTGCGTCCTGAAACTGGAAGCTTTGAGCTCACAGATCAGATCAGTGTTTGAGTAGGTGAGGACACACACCAGTGTAGTGTGGAGAGGGGAATAATAACAAGAGAGACATTTTAATTTAACATCGAGGAGGTCGGGTTATTTTCCCTTTCTTTTCTTACAGCAGTTTGTAAGAGTCACAGGGCTGAACTCTTTAATATGCGGTGCCTTTCTTTCTCTTCAACCAGCAAAACTAAACACTCCCGGTCTCCTGATCCAGGCAGGGCTTCATGAGGAAGAGGAGTTGATCCCGTGGCTCTCCCCAGCATCTGTTATAAGCCAAAATACCGTGCATACAACCAGAACAGAAACGCATTTACGAAACTTAAATAATAACCATGCAGCTCTTACATTACAACTAAAATGTGTTACTTTTCTTGCTAATTCCTATATATATATATATATATATATATATATATATATATATATATATATATATATATATATATATATACTGTGCAAAAGTTTTAGGCAGGTGTGAAAAATGCTGTAAAGTAAGAATGCTTTCAAAATAGACATGTTAATAGATTATATTTATCAATTAACTAAATGCAAAGTGAGTGAACAGAAGAAAATCTAAATCAAATCCATATTTGGTGTGACCACCCTTTGCCTTCAAAACAGCATCAATTCTTCTAGGTACACTTGCACAAAGTCAGGATTTTGTAGGCATATAGTCAGGTGTATGATTAAACAATTATACCAAACAGGTGCTAATGATCATCAATTCAATATGTAGGTTGAAACACAATCATTAACTGAAACAGAAACAGCTGTGTAGGAGGAATAAAACTGGGTGAGGAACAGCCAAACTCAGCTAACAAGGTGAGGTTGCTGAAGACAGTTTACTGTCAAAAGTCATACACCATGGCAAGACTGAGCACAGCAACAAGACACAAAGGTAGTTATACTGCATCAGCAAGGTCTCTCCCAGGCAGAAATTTCAAGGCAGACAGGGGTTTCCAGATGTGCTGTCCAAGCTCTTTTGAAGAAGCACAAAGAAACGGACGCGTTGAGGACCGTGAGCGCAGTGGTTGGCCAAGGAAACTTACTGCAGCAGATGAAAGACACATCATGCTTACTTCCCTTCGCAATCGGAAGATGTCCAGCAGTGCCATCAGCTCAGAACTGGCAGAAAACAGTGGGACCCTGGTACACCCATCTACTGTCCGGAGAAGTCTGGTCAGAAGTGGCCTTCATGGAAGACTTGCGACCAAAAGCCATACCTCCGATGTGGAAACAAGGCCAAGCGACTCAACTATGCTGGCGAAAACACAGGAACTGGGGTGCAGAAAAATGGCAGCAGGTGCTCTGGACTGATGAGTCAAAATTTGAAATATTTGGCTGTAGCAGAAGGCAGTTTGTTCGCCGAAGGGCTGGAGAGCGTACACGAATGAGTGTCTGCAGGCAACAGTGAAGCATGGTGGAGGTTCCTTGCAAGTTTGGGGCTGCATTTCTGCAAATGGAGTTGGGGATTTGGTCAGAATTAATGGTCTCCTCAATGCTGAGAAGTACAGGCAGATACTTATCCATCATGCAATACCATCAGGGAGGCATCTGATTGGCCCCAAATTTATTCTGCAGCATGACAACGACCCCAAACATACAGCGAAAGTCATTAAGAACTATTCAGCGTAAAGAAGAACAAGGAGTCCTGGAAGTGATGGTATGGCCCCCACAGTGCCCTGATCTCAACATCATTGAGTCTGTCTGGGATTACATGAAGAGAGAAGCAACTGGAGGCTGCCTAAATCCACAGAAGAACTGTGGTTAGTTCTCCAAGATGTTTGGGCCAACCTACCTGCCGAGTTCCTTCAAAAACTGTGTGCAAGTGTACCTAGAAGAACTGATGCTTGATGCTGTTTTGAAGGCAAAGGGTGGTCACACCAAATATGGATTTGATTTAGATTTTCTTCTGTTCACTCACTTTGCATTTAGTTAATTGATAAATATAATCTATTAACATGTCTATTTTTGAAAGCATTCTTACTTTACAGCATTTTTCACACCTGCCTAAAACTTTTGCACAATACTGTATATATATATATATATATATATATATATATATATATATATATATATATATATATATATATATATATATATATATATATATGTATTAGTGCTGCTGTATTTACTCCTACACCTGTATCAGTACATAGTGCTGTGTACCTATGGTGTTCTTTTTTTGTTTGGGTTCCATAAACTTCACAGTAAAACACCGGTATGCTCCAGTATGTAATTGCATTCTTTTAAATACATTTCATTCAAGTTTATTTAATTCATGATGTTTCTATTTGTAATGTTTTGCCATACTTTGTTTTGTATGTGTTTCTTTATTAAGTGCTGCATTTATGTGAGCTGGAGTAGAGAAAATTGGACATGTTTCATTATTCAAGGGCGCTATTACAAATCTGATATCTGAGTGCATCGCTTATTCAAGGGAAATCAAAGTAATACAGCATATAGGGAATATTCATATATTCATATGATTCCAGATAGTTGCCTGATATATATTTTAGTTTCTCATTTGAAATTGAAATCTTGATCTTTGTAATTATGTAACTTTGCAAATGGTTTTGGGGAGTATATATATATATATACGGTTGTAGTCACAAGTTTACATAATTTCTAGAAATTTCTCAAAAACAAATAACTTTAGGAAAAGTATTTTTTAGCAAAAGTTTTGCTTTTATGGATGAGGAAAAAAGTTACAAGAAATAGATGTCTTTAATTATTTATTTCAGCAATTTTGTTTTGCAAAACTCCAAAAATGCTAATTCAAAAGTATTCATACCCTTTGATGCCATGATAGTATTATCTACAAGATGCTAGAAATTTCAATATGATGATGCAGAACCTAATTCTAGAAAAGTGTAGAAAATGCTGGCTTGTAGGTGAACATTCTTAGAGAGTATGAAAGGGTTAGGCATAGGATGATTGCTGTCATTACCAATAAGTCAATATGGGAAAAAGTAAAGAGCTATCTGAAGACCTTAGGCAGAAAATGATTTATCGTCATAAAGCTGGAGATGGATACAAGAAGATTTCCAAGCATTTGAGTACCAATTTCAACAATTGTTTCTATTATCAAGAAGTACAAGACTCATGGTACTGTCACAACACTCCCTCAGTCTGGAAGAAAGAAGGTTCTTTCACCAAGAACAAGTAGAAGAATTGTGAGGAAGGTTAATAACAATCTGAGATTGACTGCCAAAGATATTCAAAGTGAATTGGCTGAAGTGGGACAGGGGTTTCCATTTCAACAATAGGTCGAGTATTGCCAACGGTCACAGGCCAAGGAAAAAGTCACTCTTAGGAAAATGTGACAAGGACAATCGCTTAAATGATGGCATTTGAATGATGGATTTGAGTTCAGGTCAAAGGTTTTGTGCAGTGATGAAACAAAAACCAAGCTATTTGGTCACGCTGATAGTCATTACGTTTAAAAGAGGTTATTATTGCTAAAGGTGCCTCAACTAGCTATTCATTTCATTTTCCTTGTCAGGGTAGGAATACTTTTGAATTTGCATGTTTGGAGTTTTGCAAAAAAAATGGCTGAAATAAATAATTGTAGACCTCTATTTCTTGTAACTTTTTCCCTCATATATTTAACAGTCATTTGTTGAGTATTGCAATATATGTTTGGAAGTATGCTATAAAAGATTTTTCATATAATTGTTTCCATTGGGGTATGTAAACTTTAGACTACAACTATATATATATATATATATCACAGCCATATTGCAATATATGTTTGGAAGTATGTTTTTAGTTAATATTCCTGTGATTAATATCACTTTGTTCCTTGTGGGTGCAACAGTTAGTCTCTCTGACGTTGCCGAGAAGCTGCTAGCTATGTGAGGGATGCATGGCACGGCAGTCCTTGCACTTTCTCTCTCTCTCTCTCTCTCTCTCTCTCACTGTCTCTCTCACTCTCTCTTTCGCTCTCTCTCTCTGACAGACCTCACTGTCAGTTCAGAATCTGCCCCCCCCCATCCCGTCCCGTCCTGTCTAGGGTTACAGACCCCCCAACGGGTCACGGTGATGTCAAGCTTTGCCTTCCCAAATATCGAGTTGTGTCAGAGACAGTCCCCCCCCCCTGGACAGCCCTGCCCAATGGGAGCCAGGTAACCGGGTATATAAGACCCAGGGCAGTCTCCAAGAACTCGGGCCACTCTGATTCAGGCTTTGGTGAAAGGAACTGATCCCACGGAGCATTACCTCTCTCTGACTTTCATTCTGTGCAGGTAAATCGCTCTCTCTCTGTCTCTCTTCTGTCTATCTCTCTCTCTCTTTACCTCGCTCTTGCTCTCTCTCTCTCTACCTCTACCTCTCTCTCTGCCTCTCAGTTCTGTAGCTCTGCAGATCTGTTCATTTGCTCTTTGGTAAAGCATGCGTGCTGCAGGTTGAGGTTGAGACAGTGTTACTGTACGACTCCAGACAGCGGTTTGATATGTATTTATATATTCAGTTGCTCATTTTAGATCTCAATCTATTTAACTTTATTTAACTTTGCAAGTGGTTTCGGGGGGGTGCAAGCGAGGCATGTTTGGTGGTTAAAAATGTATCTGTGTAGAAGTGAGTGTGTAGAATAGCAGAACAGTCTTGCAATGCGAGGGCTTGTATAGAGCAATGAGAATAACCTGCATTGCTACTTACCGCCAGTGATCTCTGATCTATCTATCTATCTATCTATCTATCTATCTATCTATCTATCTATCTATCTATATACATATATATATATATATATATATATATATATATATATATATATATATATATATATATATATATATATATATATATATATATATATATATATATATATATATATATATATATATATATGCTATTGCTGTACCTGTAACCCAAGATACAGATTACTGCACAGTGCTCTGTGTGTGCGTGTGCGTGTGTGCGAGCGTGTGTGTGTGTGAGTCTCTATTGCACAGTTGGCTGAAGCCCACAGTCTATATAAAGCCTCTCTCCAAACTGCCCATGTGTGGAAGATATCAAGAGCAAGGATGCAGATTGGCTGCCCCCCCCCCCCCCCTCCTTAGAAAGGTTTGCCACGGTTTTTCCCATGGCTATATCTGCTTTCCCATGCCTTGCTTTTCTTTACAGTGCTTGCCTGTGCTTCACCATGCTTTCACTGTGCTTTATTACACTTTGATGTGCTTTTACTATGGGACACTTAAGATAGTTTATTTATTTGCTGCATTTATATAGAGCTTTTTTGTGCAAAAGTATGGCAAAGGACTGTACAGTACATAGTGGCTTTCCACACTGCTCAGGGAGAGAGAAGAAGGGAGAGGGAAGAGGGACAGCGGAGAGGGGAGAGGGAGTCAGGGTGTGGCGGGTCGGCTGGGATAGGCGGTTGGCTATCTGGGATGCCCTAGAGATGGAGAGTTCTATTAATAATCTGCTCCATGCCCAGACTGACACACACACACACACTGACACTGACACCCACTGACCTCCGCTCTCCACTTCAGCAGTGATATGAGACGCTCAGAGAGGCCTCAGAGCAGCAGCTCTTCTAGGAACTCACCCTGCTATTTCTTCACTTTTCCCATGGTTAGACTATGCATTTACCATAGTTTACCATGTTTATTAGTAAGCTTTACTGGACCTTTCTGTGCTTTACAATGCTTGCCTATGCTTCAGCTGTCACTGTGCTTCTTTACACAGGAGTTGTTCTAAGCATTACTGTTTAAAGCAAGCAGACCTCAACTGTAACCCTCTCCCCTCTCCACCCTCCTGCAGAACGTGTAAGAAGTGCAGTCATGCCTTTTGGAAACACTCACAACAACTTCAAGCTGAAGTTCTCAGCGGAGGATGAGTATCCAGACCTCTCCCAACACAACAACCACATGGCCAAGGCGCTGACTCTGGACATCTACAAGAAACTGAGGGACAAGCAGACCCCCAGCGGCTTCACCCTGGACGATGTGATCCAGACTGGAGTGGACAACCCCGGTGAGGCCCTGTCTCACTGCGTCCCCTTCTTGCTATGTCCCGTGTCTCACCCGCTCTCTCAGTCCCCCTCTCTCCCTCTCCCTCCCTCTCCATGTCTCTCCCCCTCTTTCTTGCTCCCTGTCTCACCCCCCTCTCTCTCCCACTCCCTGTGTCTCCCCTCTCTCTCTTCAATTCCCTGTCTCACCACCCCTCTCTCCCTGCCCCAGGCCACCCCTTCATCATGACAGTGGGCTGCGTTGCCGGAGATGAGGAGACCTACGAGGTGTTCAAAGACCTGCTGGACCCCGTCATCCAGGACCGTCATGGAGGCTACAAGCCCACCGACAAGCACAAGACTGACCTGAACTTCGAGAACCTCAAGGTACAGCACAGCCCCTCCCCTGAGCAGCACAGCACCTCCCCTGAGCAGCACAGCCCCTCCCCTGAGCAGCACAGCCCTCCCCACTGAGCAGCACAGCCCCTCCCCTGAGCAGCACAGCCCCTCCCCTGAGCAGCACAGCCCCTCCCCTGAGCAGCACAGCCCCTCCCTGAGCAGCACAGCCCCTCCCCCTGAGCAGCACAGCCCCTCCCCTGAGCAGCACAGCCCCTCCCCTGAGCAGCACAGCCCCTCCCCACTGAGCAGCACAGCCCCTCCCCACTGAGCAGCACAGCCCTCCCCACTGAGCAGCACAGCCCTCCCCTGAGCAGCACAGCCCCTCCCCTGAGCAGCACAGCCCCTCCCCCTGTCCAGACACAGCCCACTGGTACAGTAAGGGTGTATCACAACGTTTCTCTTTGAATTTATGAATTCTTTTACTCTTCCTGCATTCTGCACCAATCAGAGTCTGATAATGCTCTTCCCTGTCCAGACTACACCCCTCCCCTGAGCAGTTAGCAGGAGATACAGTATCTACTCTTTACACCTGATTATTAAAAGGTATAGAAACAGCCCTGTCTGTGTGGCTGCACTGCTGCTGCAGAATCAGCAGATTTCCTTTGAAATAGAAAAACTGACACTCTCTCTCTCTGTCTCTCTCTCTCTCTCTCTCTCTCTGTCTCTCTCTGTCTCTCTCTCTGTCTCTCTGTCTCTCTGTCTATCTCTCTGTCCCCTTGTCTGTCTGCCCGCAGGGGGGAGACGACCTGGACCCCAAGTACGTGCTGAGCAGCCGCGTGCGCACCGGCCGCAGCATCATTGGGTACACCCTGCCCCCCCACTGCAGCCGTGGAGAGAGGAGAGCCATCGAGAAGATGTCTATTGAGGGTGAGTCAGGGGAGAGGGAGGGAGAGGGGGAGCTTGTGAGGAGCTCAGAGTGTGGCTGTCACACTGATACACTGAAAAGGGCTGGGAGCCATGTCGGTGTTTCTGACTCTCTGTCTGTTTGCAGCCCTGAACAGTTTGGACGGAGAGTTCAAGGGGAAGTACTACCCACTGAAGGACATGTCTGACAAGGAGCAGCAGCAGCTCATCGATGACCACTTCCTGTTTGACAAGCCCATCTCCCCCCTCCTGCTGGCCTCCGGCATGGCCCGTGACTGGCCCGACGCAAGAGGAATCTGGTGAGGACTAGCAGAGTATAGTCAGGACTAGCACTGCATATAGCACAGTACAGACAGGACTAGCACTGCATACAGCACAATACAGACAGGACTAGCACTGCATACACAGTGCAGACAGGACTAGCACTGCATACAGCACAATACAGACAGGACTAGCACTGCATACAGCACAGTGCAGACAGGACTAGCACTGCATACACAGTGCAGACAGGACTAGCACTGCATACACAGTGCAGACAGGACTAGCACTGCATACAGCACAATACAGACAGGACTAGCACTGCATACACAGTGCAGACAGGACTAGCACTGCATACACAGTGCAGACAGGACTAGCACTGCATACAGCACAATACAGACAGGACTAGCACTGCATACAGCACAATACAGACAGGACTAGCACTGCATACACAGTGCAGACAGGACTAGCACTGCATACAGCACAATACAGACAGGACTAGCACTGCATACAGCACAGTGCAGACAGGACTAGCACTGCATACACAGTGCAGACAGGACTAGCACTGCATACACAGTGCAGACAGGACTAGCACTGCATACAGCACAATACAGACAGGACTAGCACTGCATACAGCACAGTGCAGACAGGACTAGCACTGCATACACAGTGCAGACAGGACTAGCACTGCATACAGCACAATACAGACAGGACTAGCACTGCATACAGCACAGTGCAGACAGGACTAGCACTGCATACACAGTGCAGACAGGACTAGCACTGCATACACAGTGCAGACAGGACTAGCACTGCATACAGCACAATACAGACAGGACTAGCACTGCATACAGCACAGTGCAGACAGGACTAGCACTGCATACACAGTGCAGACAGGACTAGCACTGCATACGCAGTGCAGACAGGACTAGCACTGCATACAGCACAATACAGACAGGACTAGCACTGCATACAGCACAATACAGACAGGACTAGCACTGCATACAGCACAATACAGACAGGACTAGCACTGCATACACAGTGCAGACAGGACTAGCACTGCATACAGCACAATACAGACAGGACTAGCACTGCATACACAGTGCAGACAGGACTAGCACTGCATACAGCACAGTACAGACAGGACTAGCACTGCATACAGCACAATACAGACAGGACTAGCACTGCATACACAGTGCAGACAGGACTAGCACTGCATACACAGTGCAGACAGGACTAGCACTGCATACAGCACAATACAGACAGGACTAGCACTGCATACACAGTGCAGACAGGACTAGCACTGCATACAGCACAGTGCAGACAGGACTAGCACTGCATACACAGTGCAGACAGGACTAGCACTGCATACAGCACAGTACAGACAGGACACTAGCACAGCAGTAGGTTTGGAGAAGGACTTGTGCAGTAATCGTCCACCCCCCACCTCCCTCCAGGCACAACCACAACAAGACCTTCCTGGTGTGGGTGAACGAGGAGGATCACCTGAGAGTCATCGCCATGGAGAAGGGAGGCAACATGAAGGAGGTGTTCAGACGCTTCTGTGTCGGGCTGCAGAAGGTGAGAGGAGGAGGAGGGGGAGGAAGTGATATCACAGATATGTAATCTCAGCAATGGCACATGCTAGTAACACACCAGATCTCATCTTCACATTTCTCTTCTATCTGTCGTACACACCAAAGAAATCGTGGAAGGGTTGGTTTTTCTATTGATTTTTTTGTGCATGTGTTAATGTGTGCATTTTTTATTTTTATTTTTTAAACCAAATTCCAAGAAGTCCCATCAGTTGTGCTGATAAAACAGGACCAGCTGCAGAGTGTGTCTCTGTACTGTGCAATCAGCAGTCTCTGAGTGAGGGGTGTGACGAGCATTAAGAAGCTACAGGAGCTCAAACCAGAGGCAGGGGGGGGCAGTGCAGGGGGAGTGATGAAGCTGCTGCTTGTTTCTATGACTCACGCTGTCTGTCCCCCCTCTTTTCCTCTCCCCCTCTTCTTCTCTCTCCACCTCCCTCTCCCTCCCCCTCCTCTCCAGATTGAAGCTGTGTTCAAGAAGCACAAACACGGTTTCATGTGGAACGAGCACCTGGGTTACGTGCTCACCTGCCCCTCTAACCTGGGCACTGGTCTCCGTGGCGGCGTGCACGTCAAGCTGCCCAATCTCAGCAAGCACGCCAAGTTCGAGGAGGTGCTCAACAGACTGCGCCTGCAAAAGCGTGGCACAGGTATGAGACACATAGCCACGAGACACAGCCATGAGAAACTGCCAACAACACAGAGCCACACAGAGCCACGCAAAACAATACAGCTATGGCCAAAAGTTTAACATCACCCTAGAGAATTAACACATTTTGCTTCATAAAGGTGAAGGAAACCTGCTAAATAATGTTATGTTAATATACTGAATTACATACTGCATTGTAGTTTTCCATAGTAAATGAAAAACTGACAAAAACTACTGTCACGTTTTGAAATGTAACAGTAGTTTTGTACTACTATTATGGCTTCTGGTAGACTTTTGCAATATTATTTTGTAGTTTTGTTGATTACATGATAAATAAAATATCATAATTATGTTTATATTGTTTTTTTTAAAATTAGGTCTCAATCCTAAAATTGTAGGTGATGCAAAACTTTTGTCCATAGCTGTCCATCGATCTCCCTCTTTCTTTCTCTCTTTTTGTTGTACTTTAACCCCTCTCACCCTCGTCTCCCCCAACTATCAGCAGTCTTGTGACACATCCCCCCTCTCCCCTCTCTCAGTTCTCTAACTCTCACACACTCCCCGCTCCCGTCTCTCTTACACTCCTCTCACTCCGCTCCTCTCTCTCTCTCACTCTGCTCTCCTCTCTCTCTCCTCCCAGGTGGAGTGGACACAGCTGCAGAGGGCGGAGTGTTTGACATCTCAAACGCTGACCGTCTGGGATTCTCCGAGGTGGAACAGGTGCAGATGGTAGTGGACGGAGTGAAGCTGATGATCGAGATGGAAAAGAAGCTGGAGAAGGGAGGCTCCATCGATGACATGGTGCCCGCCCAGAAGTAGAGTGGTTCCTTTTATACTGAAAGAGAAACTATCCATTCATCCATCTCAGCCAGACCCTGTTCTCCTCCTCCACCTCCCCAGAGGTATCATCCTGGGATAAGACTCCATGCCTCGATTTCACCAGAAACGTTTAACTTTCATTGTTTCTGTCGAAGAAAGAGATTTCAAATAAAGAAATGGCTCCATTAATCTGATTACGTGAATGTCTCATTTGTTTTTCATGTGTTTGTGTGTTTCGTTCAGTCTCGAACCTGCAGCACTGGTTCTCAGTTTCTGTAGAAAAAGTTTAAGTTCACTGACAGAGTTTCCACAATGTCTTCTATAAGCAATAATAGATGAAACATACTTTTTCAGGAGAGATTTCAGGAGGCAGTTTTTTTTAAGGAGAGAGTGTGATGTTAATCCTGAACACAGGTTATTAACTTCTTGGAAAACAAGGCAGGAAATACAATGCATCCAATCACACAAGGGATTACTAACATCCAAAAAGTTTTGATCTAATGTCACTCATGATAGGTCCATGCTATAAAAGGGTATATTTTTCCCAATATCAAAATTGCTTCTTATTACCATATTCTCAAATTATTGGTCAACGAAAAACAAAGGTGTTTTTTACACACTGCTTTGTTTTTTCCATATACTTAACGAAAAACAGACAAAAATTGAAAAATGTGACATTTTGAAATCTAACATGAAATACAGTAGCCTACTATTATGGCTTCTGGTAGGCTTTTGCGATACCATTTTGTAGTTCCTTTCATTACATGATGTTAAATAAAAGATCAAAATGATGTTCATATATTTTTTAAACTTTATTCTGTTGTGTCTGAATCCTAAAATTCTCGGTGATGCAAAACCTTTGGCCATAGCTGCACACCATCAGCTTTCTCCTCTCACTGTCAGCTCAGATTGGAATGTCCAGCCGTGGCGATGGGGCTGGATGTCCCAGGCAGGCCTGTGTTTTGTTACTATCCCGCTGGGTGAAGAGGATTGGTTGTTTTGCTGTTATTTTTTGGGACAGTATATTCTGACTGGGACAGTGTAAACACAGCACAGGCTATAGAGTTAATCATTGTTATATTTAGGTTAATAAAGCTGCGGGAATACAGAGCCATTTTGTGGCTTGGAACTTGGTTTCAGAAGACTAGGTTTAAGGCCACTGCACAGCACACCAGGGGAGACTTGGGTGTTTGATACAGCAAAGTTGCCTCAAACTAGGTCTCTCATGGTCTCCTGGAGCCAGGTTTCAAGCCACATGGCTCCGTGTTCCCTCAGCTTAATGTCTTTATTCTCTTTTATAAGAAATAGATATCGCTGTCACTACTCTCATTATTGGCATTTTGTCCTGAGTGTTAGAGTCCTCCATCAGGTCAGGTACCCGTGGGATCGGGTTCGGGTCGGAATTTGAATCACCAAAAACATTTTCTGTCCTTTCAGCGTGCTCGTCTGTAACCCTTTCCCAAATAACGTATTAGAAGGTAAATGTACCGGTATTTCCTGCACTGTCTAAAGCAGGAGGCGATTAGGGAGGAGTCAGCTGACTAAGCAGTGTTGTTCTCGCTTATTTGATACGTCGCAAGATCTTTTTATTGCGTTTGCTTGGTGATATTAAAAATGTTTGTGAATGAGGTGAAACAAAAGATAGCGCCGGGTTTATATCATGTAGTGGATAACAGTGCGAGAGGTAAATCAGAAGGGTGGAATACTTTTGGAATCATAGCGAAAGAAAATAGCGAACGTGTGACTGGATTCGTTGCTTGTAAAACCTGTCATTATGTTTTTGTGAACGACAGCCACAAAACTGGTACCTCATCTCTGCGAAAGCACCAGTGTAGCTCCCTTTCAACTAGTGGCACGAAAGGATGAAACAGGTATTTTATAGTAAAGTAAGTAGAAATAGTTAATATGTTACAATGTTAAAATATATGCAGACCACTAGAGAAAGCTACCACGCTGTATAGCCTATTGTGTAAACTCAATCTGTGGAGAATGGTAGAGATATCTGTGTGTGAATGTGAGAGCGTGAGAGAGTCAGTTGATGCAGGCAGTAGGAAACACTTGCGAGTTCGGTGCTGCAGCGGGTTGCGGGTTCGGGTCGGGTCCTGTAGTACCGGTTCCGGGTCGGAAGCAGGTCGTAAAAATCAGACCCACGCAGGACCCTACTGAGAGGGACACCGGCCCTCCAGGACCGGAATTGCCCACCCCTGGTCTAGAAGGTTTAACAATTTCAAACAGGGTTGGAACAAAGACCAGGAGTGGAAGGGACAGCTCATATTCAGTGTGATTGAGAGAATGGAGTCCTGACTGCAATGATATGGGTTCTGTAGATACTGTCTACTAACCCCTTCCTCATACCTCAGCTGAATGTATAGATTCCATACTGTGCCTAGAAAGATACAGGTATACAGATACTTTACAATTGAGTACCGCTCAATGGAAATGAACGTTATTATCATAACCCTGGTTCCCTGAAATAGAAGTGTAACCATTACTGTATGGGTGTTTACCTGCTGAAGACCCCGAAATCTGAATAATTATACCAAAGCTGTGCACCAGCGCCTGTGACGCAGTCATGCCTGTCCCCGAGGGCATAAGAAGACTGCAGGCACAGATACCAGCTTTTCCTTCAAGACTGCTTCAATCATGGACGCAGCGACCTTGAAGGTTAATGGTTACATTTCTATTTCAGAGCACCAGGGTTATGATAATAACCTAACATTCCCTATCAAGTACGAAATGTATCATTACTGTATGGGTGAGTGTACCAAAGCTTTCGCAAGGGCAATATTGCATAACGACTCGAATGCTACAAGGCTAAGCAGAAAACTAGCTTGAGTGTTAACATACAGAACCCCAGTAACAACTAGCTAGGGCTAAAAGATTGAGGGAAAAACTCACCTCTATGTTATGTTGTAAGGGTCGACCCTGAAGCCACCTTCAATACTCTAGTTCCAAAGCCAGGGTTTTGTGGATCCAAGACATTTAGTTTACAGAACCTTGTAAAAGGTATGGGAAGTAGCCCACACCGCTGCATTGCAAATGTCCTTAACAGATGCACCCTGGAACAAACTGCCTACGACTCTGTCCTGTCCACATAATAATCTGCGGGCTAAAATAAAACAGTGCATTCTGAGCGGCGTTACAAATAAAATTTTGTCTCCTGTGTGCCAGTGAATTGTCCACCACCCTTCCACAGGGGGAATTTGTCAAATAATTCCTTTTCTGTAAAGAATTACCAGGGAGAACAACTGGTGAAGAAATATTCAGAGTGCTAGATGGATATGCTCAAGAAAATTCAATAGATTGGTCTTGATGTGTGGGAGTGTGCACTGATGGTGCGGTTGCTATGACCGGCAAACGTAATGGTGTTGTAGCTTTTCTAAAGACAAAATCTCCAAATGCCGTTGCAAGTCATTGCATGCTTCACCATGAAGCACTTGTTGCCAAGCTTATGGATGATGAGTTTAACCAGCTGCTGCAAGAAGTGATAAAATTGTGAATATGATAAAAGCTAGGCCCCTGAAACACAGAATGTTTGCTGCACTTTGTAGTGAAATGGGTGCGAGCCACGAGCACTTACTGCTCCACTCTGAAGTACGCTGGCTGTCAAGAGGGGTAGTCATGCAACGATGTTTGAACTTCAACATGAGCTGAAGCAGTTCTTATCAACAGAGAATAGCCAGCTCGCAAGTTGTTTTGAAAATCCTACATGGATTCAGAAACTATTGTACTTGTCGGATATATTTGGACAGTTAAATGTTCTGAATCAAAGCATCCAAGGCCGTGACGTAACTGTATTAAATATGCAAGACAAAGTTAGAGCATTCACTAAAACATTGCTCTCTGTGAAAATAAACTTAATGAAGGAGTGACAGAAATGTTTCCACTTTTACATGAAGAACTTAAATCTTCCAGCATGAGTACCAGCAGCATCCTGCCACTCATCGTGTCTCATTCGATTAATCTGCACAGTGCTTCAGTGAATACTTTCCAGAGCTCAAAAACAAACATTTGAATTGGATCCGAAATCCCTTTGATTCTGAAATCGATACAAACCTGGACCTGAAATCCCAAGAGGAGTTGATTGAACTGTCAAACGATGGGACTTTAAAGATTAAATTCTCTGCTGTTCCGGTACCACAGTTCTGGATACACATTATGGATGAATACCCTGTTGTTAGCGAAAAAGCTCTAATAACTATTTTACCCTTTGCTACCACATATATGTGTGAGACTGGGTTTTCCATACTGACAGCACTTAAGACAAAGCACAGAGCACATCTGCATGTGGAGAGGGACATGCGGATATCATTGACTGGAATGAAACCGTGATTTAATGACCTGTGCAGGAATTACCAAGCACACCCATCCCATTAGGCATGCAGAACCCAGAGAACTTTGTAAGAAGTACTATTTACTTAAATTTCTTTTTAATCTCGTACCTTTTTGTTTTATCATTTAATTTGTTGTTTGCAATAAGTGTAAGGTGATCTGCTCAGTAACTACAAGAGAAAACAAACATTGGAACTACTACTGCTCTGCCTTTATGCTACCATGTGTCTCTTGACATGTCATATGTCACATAATGTGTGGCTAAGTGTATTTTTTTTAGTGATGTTTTTACCCTTGTAATTTATATGTAGTACATTACATGTAAGTTAAAAAAAATATGCAAGTCGCGATGGATAAAGGGCTCAGATAGAGGCTTCATGAGTGCCTCAAGCACTACGTTAAGCCTCTAGCAAAGAACAATATCCTTCATAGGCGGCCAAAATGGCTGCCAGATAGACCTTTAACATGGAGGGGGACTTCCCCTTGTCAAAAAGGTCCTGCAAAAATTGCAGTATAACTGCTATGGGACAGATCATGGGGTCAAAACCCAGAGGCAAGCACCACGTCTGAAAAACGCCACACTTCCTGTACTGGGAACATGTGGACGCTGCTCTGGCATTCTGTAGGGTATCAATGACTCTATTAGAGAGACGGTTCAATTGCAGCCGTTCAGGTGCAAGACCCAGACACAGAGCTGTAGGCTCGATGGATTGGGATGACATAAGGTCCCCTGCACCCGACTGAGCAGGTGTCTGGGCAGGCTCCAAGGCTGGCCACTCAGGGACTCCATCAGAGCTGAAAACCAAAGTCTCCTGGGCCAGTAAGGGGCTACTAATAGCACCCTGGCCCAGTCCTGCCCAATCTTTTCTAGACACAGTGGGAGCATAGTGAGCAGTCAGACTGCATACAGAAGCTGCCTCAGCCACTGGTGTGCCAAGGCATCTGTCGTCAGTGGGTCCCCGTCTCCTGTTATGGAGAACCAAAGGGGGCAGTGGGTCGATTCCTGGGAGGCAAAGAGATCTATCCCTGCTCTCCCGTACCTCTCCCAAATGAGGCTCACCACCTCGGGGTGAAACCTGTACTCTGAGCCGCTGGGAACTCTCCTGGAAAGGAGGTCCGCCACTCAGTTTATCACCCCGGGCAGGTGTGCCGCCCGCAGTGAGAGGAGGTGTTCAACTGCCCAGAGCAAAAGATTGCAGACCAGACGATTATAGACTGGGAGACCTGAGGCCGCCATGGTGGTTTATATAAGCCACTTGGTAGTGTTGTCCATCTGGACAAGCATGTGTCTCCTTCGAAACCTCAAAAAATTCTGCAAGGCAGCTCCAAAATATTATTATTATTATTTGTTTATTTAGCAGACGCCTTTATCCAAGGCGACTAGGGTATGTGAACTATACATCAGCTGCAGAGTCACTTACAACTACATCTCACCCGAAAGACAGAGCACAAGGAGGTTAAGTGACTTGCTCAGGGTCACACAATGAGTCAGTGGCTGAGGTGGGATTTGAACCGGGGACCTCCTGGTTACAAGCCCGTTTCTTTAACCACTGGACCACACAGCCTGCCTATAAAATATTTATATGGAGACTCTGCCAAGTGGGGTTCCATACCCCCCTTGCCCTCTACCATTCCATACAGAGCCCCAGCCAAAGCTGGATGCGTTCATGGCAATGACCTCCCTTTTGGTGATGCTGCCCAGCGCTACGCCTAGGTGTAGATGGGCAGGCCGTGTCCACCAAGAGAGAGCCTTTGGACAGTGGCGAGACATTGTCACTAGGTGGCCATGGTCCAATACGGGCTGAAAGAACCCTGCTGCTGAACCAGGCTTGGAGATGGAGCATGCGCAGGAGAACCAAAGGAAGGGTCTGGGAAGCTGCTACCATCAAGCCCAGAAGTCTCTGGAACGTCACTACTGTAAGCGCTGTATTGAGCTGAAAAAGGCAGCTGTTCTCTGCACTCTGTTGTCCGACAGAGTGGACAGCATGGACCTGGAGTCCAATTGCACTCCTAATAACAGGCTCTTTGCACGATTCACCGACAGGCCCAACCAATGAAGATGGTTGGTGACAAGTTCCATGTGGGCCTCTGTCTGCGTAGGAGACAAACGAGTCAGTCATCCAGGTAATTGAGCACTCTGAGTGGGGCCAGTCGCCTGACCTGATTGACTGCAACACCTGTTGCATGGTCAACATTTTGAACCTCTGTTGACTCAGATACAGGTTGGCCTGCCTGATGATTCCATCAAGTGGAGGGGTTGTACTGTGCAAACAGCTCACTTTGTAGCAGAGCTGTCACCTCAGATGTAAGTGCTGCATTGATGCCAGTACTCCAGGTGGCTCCCTGAAAAGGGGCCCTGGGCTTGTGGCTTAGCTTGAGGTCTTTGCCTCTGCGGCTGGCGGTGGAACTTGTTAAAGCTGCCACGGTGTGCAGCCACGGGCCGGTTATGAAACCCCCTCTGGCTGTGCTGGTCTCTGAGGCTGCTGGGGTCCTGGGCGCCAGTTTGCCGCTGGTTTGAGCACCGAGGGTGGCCGCTTGGGAAGCCGACGCACCGGCTCCTTAGTGGACTCCCATGCATCTCATTCACCAGTGCTTTATCCCCATCAGATCTGGGAAAGCCAAAGCTGACGTCTTGCAGCTACCAAAGCAGCAAAATTCCTGCCCACAGCCTGCCCGTTCAGTTTGGAGATACAGAGCAGGATGTTATTCATAAGGTGCAGCTGATCTAGCTGCTGTGGTGAGGGTCTATGACTCTCAGAGAGAGCCTTCAATAAACAGGCCTAGTAGGCTACCAGTATACTGTTGCAGTTACCCAGCCTTGTGGTGAATGCTCAGGCTGCGTAAGCCTGCTTCAGAATGACCTCGAGACCCTGCACTGCTTGTTAGGGCAGCTCGCGTCCTCCATCAGGAGCGCTAGTTTAGGCGCCTGCACCAGAGAGGCAATTACTGCGTCTACAGGAGGAAATTGGGCCAAACCCAGCTTCTCTGCAGGCGGTACTATGACCCCATCGACCGGGAAGTAACCAGAGCTGTAGTCGGGTGACCCCAGGACGATCGGATTGGAAGAAAATCCGGGTGTACGGGAGAGGGAGAAGGCTCATTCGCACAGATGGACTGTTTCCTTGTCTCATCTGCAGGCCAGAGCACTTGCAATTTTGCAGTGGCCCTCTTAATCAATGACAGCAGCTCTGCCGACAGGGAGAGATTAACTGCAGGTAATGGGCTGTCTGAGTCCACTTCCTCAGAAGGGAACTCCGGGCTGCCGGCGTCGTCAGAGGCACCAATGGACAGCATATCCTCGTGCTGCCAGTCTGCTTAAAGGAAAAGTGATGCTGGCATCTATGCCTGCAGTCTTAAGTCCTCGGAAGGCGGGCATGACTGCGTCACAGGTGCTGGCGCACATCTTTGGTATAATCTATTCAGGTTCGGGGTCTTTAGCAGGTAAACACCCATACGGTAATGGTTCCATTTCGTACTGGATAGGGAACTTCCACATTGAGTGTTTTACTATTTCGATTTTCATTGTCAGTTCATGACTTCGATATGGCAATACAGATGTCAGCGTCCCAGATTAGGAGAATACTCTTCCAGTCGTCTTTTGAAACACTCGGGACGACTTTCAAAGCTTGTTTTGAAATCAACACGCTAATGAAAGAGTTTATTGAATACCTGCTGCTAAATACTTTTGAGTCTCAGCACACCCTGCTGGTTACTGATCCTCATATTGGGGTCTCTGCTGCTACAGGTCTTTCTGTGGTCCTAGCAGAAGAGCTTGTTCTGAAGTGACACTCCAGCAGTCTCACTGCAGGGAGCGAGGGAGGGTAAAGAAGAGGCAGACAGACTTACAGACTCCAATACCGGTGAATTTTATTTGGCGAGGGTCCATATCCCCCCAGTTTTACATCTAAAGGCCCCTCGAGAAGGGCCATCAATATAATAACTTAATTCAAAAACTCGACCATTTTCTTTGTTTTCTACACAATAATACAAATACAAGCACTCGGAGGGGTTTGTACAGGGAGCGAGAGAGTGAGAGAGTGAGAGTGTGGGAGTGAGAGAGTGAGGGAGTGAGAGAGTGAGAGTGAGGGGTGGACAGGCAGATGTCTGTGAAGGCTCAGTGTAGTTAGTCTGTATCAGTCCATCCATTGTTTAGTCAGGGTTCTGCTGGGCAAATGTGCAAAAAATATATAAAACCAGACAAATCTGTAAAAAAAAAAGACTTCCTGGTATAGTAGAGTGCCTCATCTCTCACTCTTCAGTAACAGGGTGAGACGCACTGCAGACGTGTGACTGACTTGTGCTCCAGTATCACTCCACACTCCAGTACAGTGAGAATCACACCCAGTGTACTTTACACTAAGGGAAGCTCACTCTCTCACTGTCAGTGCATCAAAGAGGGGCAGGCTGGTTTCTGATTGGCTGAGAGACAACCACTTGCTTTCCCAGGATGCACTGCTGCTAAGACACTTCCAGGCTGGTCCAGCAGGGGGCACCATCTTCAGCACCAGACTGAGGGGTGAAGATTCAAAAATACTAAGAGAAACTGCCGAAGTTCATTGAAGTTCTCAGTGTCTTCAATACAATGCCACTCCCAGTGTCAGGGAATTGCTCAGGAACTGAGAGGCAGGGGGGTGGGAACCTCCTTGACTGCCACTCAAAGTGCATTCATTCTAATGCAGTCTTTGCTATGTCCCAGGCTCATATTAGAATCAAGTAGATTTGCTTACATTCCAATAATTATTTACATCAGTTTAGGATTCAAGCGGATTCTGTTTGCATGCTTTCGTTGAAGTTCTGTACTGTAAACCTACATTCTTATTGCAATACAGCTACAGTGCATTACAGCAGCTTGTCTCTCTGCAGTCTCTTTATATTCAAATACACATTCCAACTGGATTGAAAACAACAACAAAAAAACTGAACACAAAAAGAATCTACTTTGAATCCAAGACTACTGGAATCCAGAAAGAGGCTGCAGAGAGAATGCATTCTGAATGCCTTTCTTTCTCCTGGGAATGCCAGGGGGTCTTGGGACACACAGAGGGGTGCGGACCTGCAATTATAATACTGCTTTATTGAAGAGCAACTCTCCCCTCCACAGCATCGAGAGAGGAATGGAATTACAACAGGGATTTGAATAACAATACCATCATGTAACAAAATCAAATACAAAACTGAGTGTGAAGAGCAGAGCAGGTTCCCAGGACCAGCTTACTGGCTGAGAGCTTCACTGAAACAGCACAGGAGCCTGTGGCTCACTCCCTCCCTACCCCTTCTCCCTATCTGCTCTCCTTCCATCACCCCTTCTCCCTATCTTCTCTCCCTCCCTCTCCATCAGCTCTCCTGTGTGTTTCAGTGTCTTGTGTAAAGGTACACTAACCAGGATGTACACAATTCAATCTCTCTCTCTCTCTCTCTCTCTCTCATATCATTCATGGGACTGGGTTTCAAATTCTTGCTTGTTTCAGCTTCTCATCATTTTTACAGTTTGAGCTCAGTGATGTTCACAGCAATCACTACTCAGTTCTTTACAATCTGAAAAGGAGTTGATGTAGTTAACATGAACCAATACTTTAAACCAGAGGACACACAATGGGGAAATGAAGTGGAGACAGACTGAGGACAGAGGGAAGAAGACACTTCTTCACACAGAGTGGTGAGGGGATGGAATGGGCTGCCTAGTCATGTTGTTGAAGGAGACACTTCTTCACACAAAGAGTGGTGAGGGGATGGAATGGGCTGCCTAGTCATGTTGTTGAAGGAGACGCTTCTTCACACAGAGAGTGGTGAGGGGGTGGAATGGGCTGCCTAGTCATGCTGAGGCAGAATTACTGGCATCGTTATTGCCGATTTGACAAGTTCTGACGTCAATCAGCTGCTATGAACCAGACGAGTTCTGATGGGCTGAACAGCCTCCTCTCATTCGTAAACTTTCTGATGAGATGAAAAACCAATCCTGTGAATGACAGTAGGGGGAGAGGGATTGAATTGTACTTCCTGTTTAGGGACAATCAAGAAAAACTGCAGTATCCCTTTTTAAAAAATACGTTTAAAGAGGAGATCATTATCTATTCAGAGTGTTTAGTAAGTAAGGGGTCAGGGTGTGATCAAGGGGGCAATGAATGCCCCACCTCAGTCATTCTGTTTACCATTGTAACTGCCATTGTATATATTAATATATCATATACAGTGTTGACTTCTCTTTCCTATAGACCTCTATACAGCTCTGCAGTGTGGAGTTTTCTTTCCTAAAGACCTCTATACAGCTCTGCAGTGTTGAGTGGAGTTCTTTCCTATAGACCTCTATACAGCTCTGCAGTGTGGAGTTCTCTTTCCTATAGACCTCTATACAGCTCTGCAGTGTTGAGTGGAGTTCTCTTTCCTATAGACCTCTATACAGCTCTGCAGTGTGGAGTTCTCTTTCCTATAGACCTCTATACAGCTCTGCAGTGTGGAGTTCTCTTTCCTATAGACCTCTATACAGCTCTGCAGTGTTGAGTTCTCTTTCCTATAGACCTCTATACAGCTCTGCAGTGTTGAGTGGAGTTCTCTTTCCTATAGACCTCTATACAGCTCTGCAGTGTTGAGTTCTCTTTCCTATAAACCTCTATACAGCTCTGCAGTGTGGAGTTCTCTTTCCTATAGACCTCTATACAGCTCTGCAGTGTGGAGTTCTCTTTCCTATAGACCTCTATACAGCTCTGCAGTGTTGAGTGCAGATCTATTTCCTATAGACCTCTATACAGCTCTGCAGTGTTGAGTTCTCTTTCCTATAGACCTCTATACAGCTCTGCAGTGTTGAGTGGAGATCTCTTTCCTATAGACCTCTTTCCTATAGACCTCTATACAGCTCTGCAGTGTGGAGTTCTCTTTCCTATAGACCTCTATACAGCTCTGCAGTGTTGAGTTATCTTTCCTATAGACCTCTATACAGCTCTGCAGTGTTTTGACAGTCCTTTCAGTATTATATAGCTATGGAGAGACTTTGTAAATGAGGCTGTAGCTCCCAATTGGTTCAGATGATTGACTTGTAGAAAAAGGGGTGTCACAGTTTCTCCTAACAAGTTAACAATGAAATCAAACAGGGGGAAAGAAATAAAAATAGAGCCAAGTCACTCCCCAATTAAAATACCTCTACTTACTGCTTTCAATATACAGTGCAGAGCACCACCAGGTGGCCATTCATTATAATTACATCTAAAGGGAGAGGGAGGAGAGGAGATGAGAGGCAAGAGAGAGAGGAGAGGGGAGGTTAAGGGAATGCAAAATCAGAATTTTCTTCCCACCTTTGTAAACAAACAGATTTATTTTTTCTTTAAATAGCAGCTGTTAAATAAATAAAATAACAAATAAAAAAAGAAAAATTAAAAATTGGTGTGTGAGTGTGAGTCAGAGTGTAGAATTGCAGGCTGGTATTCAAGTTGTAGTAACAGGCTATTCCAGGGGAGGGGGTGAGAGGGAAGAGAGAGGAGGGGAGATGGGAGAACGGGGATGAGAGGGGGTACAGGGTGTCTTACCCAGCACCCCCTAAGAGCTACATTTTCTTGAAGATTTGAAAGGAGGGTTTGCTGGGTTTGTTGTGTGTCTTTTCAAGTTTCAAGCCCCACTCTTTCTCTCCCTCCTCAGAGCTACACATACTTGAGAAATTTTGGAGAAGAGGAGTGGAGATGAGACAAGAGGAGAGGAGAGGAGGGGTGTGTGTGTATGCGTGCGTGCTTCAAGTTTCAATCCCTCTCCTCTCCCTCAGAGCTGCAGCTCCCTGCTGATCTGGTTGGCGACGTCCCGGAAGCCCGTGGGCGCCCCCCAGAGTCTTCGGAAGCGCACTGCGCTGGTGAGGAGGGGTCCAGCGGGGAGCTGGCACACTTCCGCCTCGAACACTACGCGAGTCCCCCTCACCCCCTGCGTGCAGGACAGCAGGAACGGGCCGGCCTGGTGGACCTGACACCCACAGCCCTGAGCCCCCTCCCTCACCGCCCCTAGCACCTCCGAGGGGTCCCGCCCCACCCTCACACTCCAGCCAGGTCCCGCCCGCTCCCCGGGCTCGGCTTTCGAATCCCCAGGTAGAGAGCCACTGCAAGAGGAGGAGGGGGGGGGGGAGAGAGAAAGAGAGAGAGATTGGGTTATTATAATTTACCACCATTGTAAAGCACAAGCTCAGACACTTTTATCTACTTGACTTGACAGACGTTAGAAGTTGTGGTTTGTTAAGCAACAGAACCGCGGGGTCCTTTGAACTGATGTGAGCAGCGCTGTATCTGAGAGCCTGAATGAGAGGACTGTCCTGTGATTGAGGAGACTGCACTGAGAGGACAAACCTGTGATTGAGTAGACTGCACTGAGAGGACAGTCCTGTGATTGAGTAGACTGCACTGAGAGGACAATCCTGTGATTGAGGAGACTGCACTGAGAGGACAGTCCTGTGATTGAGGAGACTGCACTGAGAGGACTGTCCTGTGATTGAGGAGACTGCACTGAGAGGACTGTCCTGTGATTGAGGAGACTGCACTGAGAGGACAGTCCTGTGAGTGAGGAGACTGCACTGAGAGGACAGTCCTGTGATTGAGGAGACTGCACTGAGAGGACAGTCCTGTGAGTGAGGAGACTGCACTGAGAGGACAGCCCCTGTGATTGAGGAGGCTGCACTGAGAGGACAGTCCTGTGATTGAGGAGACTGCACTGAGAGGACAGCCCCTGTGATTGAGGAGACTGCACTGAGAGGACAGTCCTGTGATTGAGGAGACTGCACTGAATAAGAGGACAGTCCTGTGATTGAGGAGACTGCACTGAGAGGACAGTGCTGTGAGTGAGGAGACTGCACTGAATGAGAGGACAGTGCTGTGAGTGAGGAGACTGCACTGAATGAGAGGACAGTCCTGTGATTGAGGAGACTGCACTGAATGAGAGGGCAGTCCTGTGAGTGAGGAGACTGCACTGAATGAGAGGACAGTGCTGTGAGTGAGGAGACTGCACTGAGAGGACAGTCCTGTGATTGAGGAGGCTGCACTGAGAGGACAGTCCTGTGATTGAGGAGACTGCACTGAATGAGAGGACAGTCCTGTGATTGAGGAGACTGCACTGAATGAGAGGACAGTGCTGTGAGTGAGGAGACTGCACTGAATGAGAGGACAGTCCTGTGAGTGAGGAGGCTGCACTGAATGAGAGGACAGTCCTGTGAGTGAGGAGACTGCACTGAATGAGAGGACAGTGCTGTGAGTGAGGAGACTGCACTGAATGAGAGGACAGTCCTGTGATTGAGGAGACTGCACTGAATGAGAGGACAGTGCTGTGAGTGAGGAGGCTGCACTGAATGAGAGGACAGTCCTGTGAGTGAGGAGGCTGCACTGAATGAGAGGACAGTCCTGTGAGTGAGGAGGCTGCACTGAATGAGAGGACAGTCCTGTGATTGAGGAGGCTGCACTGAATGAGAGGACAGTGCTGTGAGTGAGGAGACTGCACTGAATGAGAGGACAGTCCTGTGAGTGAGGAGGCTGCACTGAATGAGAGGACAGTGCTGTGAGTGAGGAGACTGCACTGAATGAGAGGACAGTCCTGTGATTGAGGAGACTGCACTGAATGAGAGGACAGTGCTGTGAGTGAGGAGGCTGCACTGAATGAGAGGACAGTCCTGTGAGTGAGGAGACTGCACTGAATGAGAGGAAAGTCCTGTGAGTGAGGAGGCTGCACTGAGAGGACACTCCCTTTCTTACCCCTCCCCTGCTCTCTCTCTCTCTCCATTCAGTATCACTCCCTCCCTCTCACACACACTCTCACTCCATGTCACACAGACTCCCTTTCTCTCCCTCTCTCTCACTCACAGCTCTGCAGTGTTGAAAGAGTTACACCCTTGTTATTTGACACACACATCACCATAGCGATGGTACAGGATGACATCACAGTCTAAATTACTCCTTGACACAAACACAGACAGATAGACACACTGACACGAAGGCCTCTGTTAAACCAGGAATCTAAGAGCTACAAGCCAGTCAGGTTCACAGTGCCAGCAGGGCGGAGTCAGGGTGTGGCCACATTGACATGTTACCTCGAGGGCTTGAAATGAACCTGCGTTTCAAAAGCTACTGAAAAAATCAAGAGACGTGTAAACAGCAACTGAGTGAGACGCACAAGAGATCACTGCGTCACAGACGAACACAACTACCAGACAGTGTGTGCGTGTGTGTCTGTCTGTGTCTCAGTGTGTGTTTCTTACTGCATGTGTGTCTCAGTGTGTGGATTTGTGTCACTGTGTGTGTGTTGCGGTGTTGATTTACAGCTCTGCAGTGTTGAGTTCTCTTTCCTATAGACCTCTATACAGCTCTGCAGTGTTGAGATCTCTTTCCTATAGACCTCTATACAGCTCTGCAGTGTTGAGTTCTCTTTCCTATAGACCTCTATACAGCTCTGCAGTGTGGAGTTCTCTTTCCTATAGACCTCTATACAACTCTGCAGTGTGGAGTTTTCTTTCCTATAGACCTCTATACAGCTCTGCAGTGTTGAGTGGAGTTCTTTCCTATAGACCTCTATACAGCTCTGCAGTGTTGAGTGGAGTTCTTTCCTATAGACCTCTATACAGCTCTGCAGTGTGGAGTTCTCTTTCCTATAGACCTCTATACAGCTCTGCAGTGTTGAGTGGAGTTTTCTTTCCTATAGACCTCTATACAGCTCTGCAGTGTGGAGTTCTCTTTCCTATAGACCTCTATACAGCTCTACAGTGTTGAGTTCTCTATCCTGTAGACCTCTATACAGCTCTGCAGTGTTGAGTTCTCTTTCCTATAGACCTCTATACAGCTCTGCAGTGTTGAGTGGAGTTCTCTTTCCTATAGACCTCTATACAGCTCTGCAGTGTTGAGTTCTCTTTCCTATAGACCTCTATACAGCTCTGCAGTGTTGAGTGGAGTTCTTTCCTATAGACCTCTATACAGCTCTGCAGTGTTGAGTTCTCTTTCCTACAGACCTCTCTCTATACAGCTCTGCAGTGTTGAGTGGAGTTCTCTTTCCTATAGACCTCTATACAGCTCTGCAGTGTGGAGTTCTTTCCTATAGACCTCTATACAGCTCTACAGTGTTGAGTGGAGTTTTCTTTCCTATAGACCTCTATACAGCTCTGCAGTGTTGAGTTGTCTTACCTTGTGATCGGAGGTCTGCAGACTCTCTCAGGTTCGTCTGTGACCCTCGATAAAAAATAGAAAAAAATCACAATTAGAAATGAAAGAGCCAGAGACACACAGACAGAGAGACACATTCTTCCTGCTAGCTAGATGACTTGTCACTGAATGAATGGTTAAAGGTTTTTGTGGAAGTCTAGGTGATACATTCTGTCTGCCTCAATCCAGCTGCACAGCTTGACTGGACCCATAGCTAGAGACAGACAGACAGACACATTTCCACCCCAGCGCTGTTAAACCATCCAGTCTAAATCCACAAGTACAGCACACTGCCAGGCCAGAGAGACATGAGAGAGTGAAGGGAGGATGTGGGGCAGATACAAACAGGGATACAGACAGAGAGAGAGACAGAGACAGAGACAGAGACACACGCAGACAGACAGAGACACACAGTCAGACACAGACAGACAGAGACACACAGACACAGAGACATATAGACAGACAGAGACAAAGAGACACAGACAGATACACACAGATAGACAGAGAGACGCACAGACAGAGACGCAGACAGACTGACAGGACAGTATGAGCAGAGACTAACTGTTTTTTACACCTGCGATAGATAGGACAGTATGAGGACAGTAAGAGGAGAGGCTTACTAACTGTGGTAGAGGGCATGCATATAGACAGATAGACAGAGAGAGAGACAGATACACAGAGAGAGAGAGAGACAGACAGAGAGACAGGACAGTAAGAGCACAGTAAGAGGAGAGACTTACTAACTGTTTTAGACGCCTGCGGTAGAGGGCAGCCGGAGACAGATTTGTTTGAGTTCTGTCGTTTAGACGGGTCAAGAGTGACCCTGGAAAGAGAGAAAGAGAAAGAGAGGGAGGGAGGAGATCAAATAAACTGGAGCAGAAAGCAAAAAAAAAAGACTGAGAACACAGGTCAGAGCAGCCAGCAGTGAAGAGGCAGTGAGAAGCAGACTGGAATTACACCTCCCCTCCCTCTAACTCTCTCCCTCCTCTCACCTCTGTCTCCATCTCCCTCTCCCTCCCTCTACCTCTGTCTCCCTCTCCTCCTCTACACCTGTCTCCATCTCCTCTCCCTCCCGCTACACCTCTGTCTCCATCTCCCTCCTCCTCCCTCTACACCTGACTCCATCTCCTCTCCTCCCTCTACACCTCTGTCTCCATCTCCCTCTCCTCCTCTACACCTGTCTCCCTCCCTCTACACCTGTCTCCATCTCCCTCTCCCTCCCGCTACACCTCTGTCTCCATCTCCCTCCCGCTACACCTCTGTCTCCATCTCCCTCCCTCTACACCTGTCTCCATCTCCCTCTCCCTCTCGCTACACCTCTGTCTCCATCTCCCTCTCCCTCCCTCTACACCTCTGTCTCCATCTCCCTCTCCCTCCCTCTACACCTCTGTCTCCATCTCCCTCTCTCTACACCTGTCTCC
This sequence comes from Acipenser oxyrinchus oxyrinchus, assembly GCA_030684275.1. NCBI lineage: Eukaryota > Metazoa > Chordata > Actinopteri > Acipenseriformes > Acipenseridae > Acipenser > Acipenser oxyrinchus. The sequence goes on along the minus strand of CM060281.1, from coordinate 5,714,601 downwards.
ATCTCCCTCCCTCCCTCTACACCTCTGTCTCCATCTCCATCTCCCTCCCTCTACACCTCTGTCTCCCTCTCCCTCTCTCTACACCTCTGTCTCCATCTCCCTCTCCCTCTCTACACCTCTGTCTCCATCTCCCTCTCCCTCTCCCTCCCTCTACACCTCTATCTCCCCCTCCCTCCCGCTACACCTCTGTCTCTATCTCCCTCTCCCTCCCTCTCTATCCTTCTACACCTCCGTCTCCCTCTCTCCATCCCTCTACACCTCTCCCCCTCCCCCTCTCCATCCCTCCCTCTACACCTCCATCACCCTCTCCGTCCCTCCATCTATACCTCTGTCACCCTCTTTCTCCATCCCTGTCTATACCTCCATCACCACCTCTCCATCCCTCAATCTACACCTGTCTCCCCCTCTCCATCCATCCCTCTACACCTGTCTTCCTATCTCCTCTACACCTGTCCCCTCCATCCCTCCTCTACACCTCTCCCCTCCTTCTCTCCATCCCTCCGTCTTTCCCCCCTTCGTCCCATCCCTCCCCCATATTTCCCTCCCCTTCCCTCTCATATCTCCCTCCTCCTCCCCCTCTCCTATCTCTTACCTGCATGTCTGGAGGTCAGCTTGGCCCTCTCTCCCAGCCTCGCTCTGTCTCACTCATCCCCCTCCCCATATCTCCTTGGTCAGCTTGGCCTCTCCCCTCCCTTCTCCCCTCTCTCTTACCTGCGTGTCAGTTTGGAGGTCAGCGTGGCCCTCTCCCCACTCCCCTTCTCCCCTCTCTCTTACCTGCGTGTCAGTTTGGAGGTCAGCGTGGCCCGCTCTCCCCCCCCCCCTCCACTCTCCACTCTCTCTTACCTGCGTGTCAGTTTGGAGGTCAGCTTGCTGAACAGGTTGGATGTGGCCCGGCTGCGTGCATGTGGCAGGGGAGGCGTCGTGGAGAGGGTGGGGAGGTGGGGGTGTGGGGGCCCCGCCGGTCCCGGAGCTGGCCTCCGTGGAAGGTGCTGCGGATGGAGGAGCGAGAGAGGCGAGAGCTCCCCACTGGAGGAGGAGGAGCAGGACGCCCTGCAGCAATGCTGTGAGAGGAGGGGAGGGGAGCACGGGTGAGACACAGAGCTAGGGGGGAGAGAGAGAGAGAAAGAGAGAGAGAGAGAGAGAGAGAGAGAGAGAGAGAGAGAGAGAGAGAGAATAAATACCCTATCCATTAAATAAGGCAAGTACAGCTTTATTCTCCATTTCAATAAAAAGCATTGTGTTTTCTGCATAGTGCAGTGTATAGACTGTGTTACAGTGCTGGTCTCCAGTGCAGTGTATAGACTGTGTTACAGGGCTGATCTCCAGTGTAGTGTATAGACTGTGTTACAGGGCTGATCTCCAGTGCAGTGTATAGACTGTGTTACAGTGCTGATCTCCAGTGCAGTGTATAGACTGTGTTACAGGGCTGATCTCCAGTGCAGTGTATAGACTGTGTTACAGGGCTGATCTCCAGTGCAGTGTATAGACTGTGTTATAGGGCTGATCTCCAGTGCAGTGTATAGACTGTGTTACAGTGCTGGACTCCAGTGCAGTGTATAGACTGTGTTAGGGGCTGATCTCCAGTGCAGTGTATAGACTGTGTTATAGGGCTGATCTCCAGTGCAGTGTATAGACTGTGTTACAGTGCTGGACTCCAGTGCAGTGTATAGACTGTGTTAGGGGCTGATCTCCAGTGCAGTGTATAGACTGTGTTACAGTGCTGGACTCCAGTGCAGTGTATAGACTGTGTTACAGGGCTGATCTCCAGTGCAGTGTATAGACTGTGTTACAGGGCTGGTCTCCAGTGCAGTGTATAGACTGTGTTATAGGGCTGATCTCCAGTGCAGTGTATAGACTGTGTTACAGGGCTGGTCTCCAGTGCAGTGTATAGACTGTGTTACAGGGCTGGTCTCCAGTGCAGTGTATAGACTGTGTTACAGGGCTGATCTCCAGTGCAGTGTATAGACTGTGTTACAGGGCTGGTCTCCAGCGCAGTGTATAGACTGTGTTACAGTGCTGGTCTCCAGTGCTGTGTATATACTGTTACAGTGCTGGCCTCCCTGTGCTGTGTATATACTGTTACAGTGCTAGCCTCCCTGTGCAGTGTATAGACTGTGTTACAGGGCTGGTCTCCAGTGCAGTGTATAGACTGTGTTACAGTGCTGGTCTCCAGTGCTGTGTATATACTGTTACAGTGCTGGCCTCCCTGTGCTGTGTATATACTGTTACAGTGCTAGCCTCCCTGTGCAGTGTATAGACTGTGTTACAGGGCTGATCTCCAGTGCAGTGTATAGACTGTGTTATAGGGCTGATCTCCAGTGCAGTGTATAGACTGTGTTACAGTGCTGATCTCCAGTGCAGTGTATACACTGTGTTACAGTGCTCCCTGCTCTTCCCTCGTACCTGTTCTCCTTGCCGTTCTGCAGCAGCGAGTGCTTCTCGGTGCTCGAGCGGTCGGTGCACACGTACGTGTTCCGCCGGGTCATCGCGCTGGCAGGGATGTTATTCTGAAACAGAAGAGCACGGCCTGTCAGTAACAGATACACACAGTGAGAGAGGAACACAGGCACACACACAGACAGGCACACACACACAGACAGACAGGCACACACACAGACAGGCACACACACACAGACAGACAGGCACACACACAGACAGGCACACACACAGACAGACAGGAACACAGGCACAGGCACAAAACACACACTGTCCTCCGAAGAGTGTGCCGTCAGCCGACCGCTTTTTTTCACACTGCGGACTCACCATGCAGCCACCCAAGAGCTACAGCGTCGGAGGACAACGCAGTTCTCGGGCAGCTTACAGGCAAGCCTGCAGGCACCCGGCCAGACTACAGGGGTCGCTGGTGCGCGGTGAGCCGAGGACACCCTGGCCGACCTAACCCTCCCTCTCCCCGGACGACACTCGGCCAATTGAGCGCCGCCCCCTGGGAGCTCCCATCCACGGCCGGCTGTGGAATAGCCTGGACTCGAACTCGCGACGTCCAGACTATAGAGCGCATCCTGCACTCCACGTGGAGCGCCTTTACTGGATGCGCCACTCGGGAGCCCAGGTAAGTCAGTTTTTGACCCACAATTCTACACAACCACTAAAGCTGACCTGCGTGTAACCTACTGGGCATCTCTGCACACCCTCAGTGCTGACCATGCGCTCCGGAAGGCTTCGTTACACACTCCTCTCTCACTACACCACTGTCCACTTTTTATTTGTATTTATTTCTTTATTTTAATTGCTGCAGGCTGCTGACACACATCTCAATAAACTGAAGTTTTATTGGATTTCAGAGGTCAAAGTGGGCGACTAACCCATCGATTCAGAGTTTGGGGGACAAAACTGCATCTAGCACAGCCAGTCCTGACACACCCAGCACCCAGCCAGTCCTGACACACCCAGCACACAGCCAGTCCTGACACACCCAGCACCCAGCCAGTCCTGACACACCCAGCCAGTCCTGACACACCCAGCACCCAGCCAGTCCTGACACACCCAGCCAGTCCTGACACACCCAGCACCCAGCCAGTCCTGACACACCCAGCACACAGCCAGTCCTGACACACCCAGCACACGGCCAGTCCTGACACACCCAGCACCCAGCCAGTCCTGACACACCCAGCACACGGCCAGTCCTGACACACCCAGCACACAGCCAGTCCTGAGAGCACCCAGCACACCGCCAGTCCTGACACACCCAGCCAGCCCTGACACACCCAGCCAGTCCTGACACACCCAGCACCCAGCCAGTCCTGACACACCCAGCACCCAGCCAGTCCTGACACACCCAGCCAGTCCTGACACACCCAGCACCCAGCCAGTCCTGACACACCCAGCCAGCCCTGACACACCCAGCCAGTCCTGACACACCCAGCACACAGCCAGTCCTGACACACCCAGCACCCAGCCAGTCCTGACACACCCAGCACCCAGCCAGTCCTGACACACCCAGCCAGCCCTGACACACCCAGCCAGTCCTGACACACCCAGCACACAGCCAGTCCTGAGAGAACCCAGCACACAGCCAGTCCTGACACACCCAGCCAGTCCTGACACACCCAGCACACAGCCAGTCCTGACACACCCAGCACACAGCCAGTCCTGAGAGAACCCAGCACACAGCCAGTCCTGACACACCCAGCCAGTCCTGACACACCCAGCCAGCCCTGACACACCCAGCACACAGCCAGTCCTGACACACCCAGCACACAGCCAGTCCTGACACACCCAGCACACAGCCAGTCCTGACACACCCAGCACACAGCCAGTCCTGACACACCCAGCACACAGCCAGTCCTGAGAGAACCCAGCACACAGCCAGTCCTGAGAGAACCCAGCACACAGCCAGTCCTGACACACCCAGCACACAGCCAGTCCTGACACACCCAGCACACAGCCAGTCCTGAGAGAACCCAGCACACAGCCAGTCCTGACACACCCAGCACACGGCCAGTCCTGACACACCAAGCACACAGCCAGTCCTGAGAGCACCCAGCACACAGCCAGTCCTGACACACCCAGCACACAGCCAGTCCTGACACACCCAGCCAGCCCTGACACACCCAGCACACAGCCAGTCCTGACACACCAAGCACACAGCCAGTCCTGACACACCCAGCACACAGCCAGTCCTGACACACCCAGCCAGCCCTGACACACCCAGCACACAGCCAGTCCTGACACACCCAGCACACAGCCAGTCCTGAGAGCACCCAGCACACAGCCAGTCCTGAGAGCACCCAGCACACAGCCAGTCCTGACACACCCAGCACACAGCCAGTCCTGACACACCCAGCACACAGCCAGTCCTGACACACCCAGCACACAGCCAGTCCTGACACACCCAGCACCCAGCCAGTCCTGACACACCCAGCACACAGCCAGTCCTGACACACCCAGCAAGTCCTGACACACCCAGCACCCAGCAAGTCCTGACACACCCAGCACCCAGCCAGTCCTGACACACCCAGCACACAGCCAGTCCTGAGAGCCCTGATATGCCATGTTTATTAATATGCTTTATCATACCCCAGTATACTTTACAATGCTCACCTATTCTTTACCATGCTTTCACTGTGCTTTATCACACTGTGCTGTGCTTTTACTTTGGGACACTTTACTAAGGGGTGTGTAGATAGAGGACACACCCTGAACATGCACACAGTCCTGCAGTTATTCCAGCAATGAGGATGAGGCTGAATAACCTGGATGAGCCCTGAAGGGTTGTCTCTCCTCCTGATTGAAATAAACACAGCAGCGCTGCTCTGTGTGTGATCAGGGAGTCTTTATATAACAGTACAATGTGTGGGCAAGCGAGTCTGTTCAATCCTGCATTCAGAGAATCCCTTTCCTCAGATCGAGCTCTGCATCTGCTTCAACCATCGAGGTGACGTGGGATGGAACAGAGAGATTCTGTGGATTCTGGGATTGGAACAGAGAGATTTTGTGGATTCTGGGATTGGAACAGAGAGATTCTGTAGATTCTGGGATTGGAACAGAGAGATTCGCCCTTCATTCTGTCGATGGATTCAATCAGGGGTGGCAATAAGACTCCTACTGTAGAGCAGTTTGATCCATTCCAGGTTTTACTACAAGCTTGATTAGCCCCAGTGTGTACAGGGAACAAGCTTGGTGTGTCTTGACCTGTTAAAGTATATTGACCAGGACCAGCGGAAATTAATCAGTTACTGGATGCTGGATCTCAGCCTGTTGCTCTGTATTCAGTGTATGTGTTACCAATGGGATGTGACGGGACATGGCTTATAATTAAACAAATAAAACACAGCCAGCTAATTACAGTTATTATGTAATGAGGGCAGTGAAGCAACATCTCAATACAACCCAATCAGAGCTGCTCCCCTTCCCAGGATCTCATCCACTTCTTTAATAATGCCTTTCACACACAGCAGAGAAAGAAAGCACAAGCCCCCTCTCTCCCTGTACCCCCCTCTCTGGTCCTCACAGTGGTCCCCCTGTATCCCCTCTCTCTGGTCCTCACAGTGGTACCCCTGTACCCCCTCTCTCTGGTCCTCACAGTGGTCCCCCTGTACCCCCTCTCTCTGGTCCTCATAGTGGTCCCCCTGTACTCCCCTCTCTATGGTCCTCACAGTGGTCCCCCTGTACCCCCCCCTCTCTGGTCCTCACAGTGGTCCCCCTGTACCCCCCTCTCCCTGGTCCTCACAGTGGTCCCCCTGTATCCCCTCTCTCTGGTCCTCACAGTGGTCCCCCTGTATCCCCTCTCTCTGGTCCTCACAGTGGTCCCCCTGTATCCCCTCTCTCTGGTCCTCACAGTGGTGACGCTGTACCCCCCTCTCTCTGGTACTCACAGTGGTGACGCTGGCCTCTTTGCGCCTCTCCGGTATCTCTGCCTTGTTGGGGTTGTTGGCTGCTCACCATGGGGCTGCTCGGGGATGGTGCGGCTCCCACCACGCTGCAGCTCGCCTTGCGGGACGCCATGCGCTCCTCCTTCAGATCAGAGTCCCCCGCACTGGGGGCTGCGCCGGGAGAGCAGCCGGGAGGGAGGGGCCGCCTGGGGAGAGGAGAGAGGAGAGGATTAGAATAGAGAGAGAGAGAGAGAGAGAGAGAGAGAGGGAGAGAGAGAGGGCAGTGTGTTAGTTGCCACGGCTGGAGTGCCCCGCATCGTTGCCAGCGTTGCATGCATGTTCGGAGGAGCCAGCATTTCCGCTGTCAGCATTGCCACTACTGCAGTGCCCCGCACTGCTGCCAGTGTTGCCACTGCTGGCTGCAGGTCCGGAGGAAGCAGCATTTCCGCTGCTGAAGTGCCCCTTAAAGCTGTCAGCATTGTCACTAGCAGCATTTTCACTGCCGGAATACCTCGCCCCGCTGTCAGCGGTGGGGACACCCCTGCAGAAGAAGGAGGTGAGGAGATCTCCACCACAGCCCCGATCACCAACCCGCCCACACGGGTAAAGAGGAACACGAGGGGACAGGGTTGGCGTTTTGGGGGGGGGGGGGTGTGGCAGTGTGGCAGGGAAAGCCCTGCCGGTGTGTTGGTGTGGGAAATACTGCTTGAATAGAGTGATCACGAGTGTTAGTGAGAAGTAATGGTTCGAGTTCATGTTGGTGTTGGAGAGAGGGGACGTGTGTTCGTGTTCCGTGATGACCTTTTATTTTGTGCCATTTTATTTGGTAATGTGTTTTGTTAGTGTTTGTTCCTGTGTTTATATATTATTAAACATGCGTGTTAACATTTGAAACTGCAACTTCTGTGTCTCTCCTTTCCTGGTACATAACAGCATTGCCAGTGATGCTGTCCTGTCACAAGCAGGTTGAGAGAATCTTCTGTACAGCTGGTGCTTTTCTGGGTGAGGAGTCTGTGTGATGGGTGGGGGGGGGGGGGGGGGGTTAGGGTTTAGGGTTTAGGGTCTGGGTTGTTTGACTCACAGAAGTCCGAGTGTCTGCGCTGCCTGTGGTAGGTGGAGGAGCCGCGCTGGCTCTTGCTGTGCGAGGACGACGATGACGTCGTCGATGATGTCGGGTGCTTGCTGGTTCCATTGGTGATGTCATTGCTGGGGCGGAGCCGGGCCAGAGAGAGGCTGCTGCCAGAACGCGAGTCCAGGCCATCCAGCTGGAATCGAGAGAGAGAACAGAACTGAGCCGAATCAGAACAGAACAGAACTGAATCAATAAGCCTCCTACTGCACAGCAGTGTCGTCACCCACTCCAGGTTTTACTAGGAGCTTGATTAGCCACAGTGTGTAGGTGACAAGCTCAGGTGTGTCTTATTATTAAACTCACAGTAAAACCAGGAATGGATCAAACTGCTATGCAACGGAAGTCTTATTGTCATCTTTGACCGGACACAGTAACAGCGTGCCTGACAGGCGAATGTCCTCACCAAGTTCAATCACAGCTCACCGCCGGCATTGATCAAAACGTGAGAGTGAGATACACAAGTACAGTGCAGGCGCCAGGGATGGAAGTATATCAACAGAACAACACACACAACAAAGGTTACCAGCAAAGCCAATCAGCCTTCTGGTTCTGAGTTTATACAGCCCCCTGTGGTAAAGCACAGTGAGGACAGCTCGCCCTGTGGTAAAGCACAGTGAGGACAGCTCGCCCTGTGGTAAAGCTCAATACTGCAGCCTCTCTTCTATACAGCACCCCCTGTGGTAAAGCTCAACACTGCAGTTTCTCTTCTATACAGCTCCCCCTGTGGTAACCCTCAGCACTGCAGTTTCTCACCTCTTGGTTCTTGTGCCCCAGCAGCAGGTACGTTGCTGTCACCTCGTTGTATTTCTGATTGGTCAGAGCGTCTCTGATCTCCTCACGAGAGTATCCCATCCCCACCATCACCTCTGAGAAAGAGAAGAGAGAGGTGTTCAGAGACACACCACAGTGTGGAGGGGTAGGGCAGTGTAGAGGTAGGGCAGTGTAGAGGGGTAGGGGAGAGTGTAGAAGGGTAGGGGAGAGTGTAGAAGGGTAGGGGAGTGTAGAAGGGTAGGGGAGTGTAGAAGGGTTTAACAGGGTGCTAGGGTAGAGGGGTGTGCAGGGAGGGGTGGTATAGGGGAAGGTGCAGGGAGGGATGGTATAGGGGAGTGTGCAGGGAGGGATGGTACAGGGGAGTGTGCAGGGAGGGATGGTATAGGGGAAGGTGCAGGGAGGGATGGTATAGGGGAGTGTGCGAGGAGGGATGGTATAGGGGAAGGTGCAGGGAGGGATGGTATAGGGGAGTGTGCAGGGAGGGATGGTACAGGGGAAGGTGCAGGGAGGGATGGTACAGGGGAAGGTGCAGGGAGGGATGGTATAGGGGAAGGTGCAGGGAGGGATGGTATAGGGGAAGATGCAGGGAGGGATGGTATAGGGGAAGATGCAGGGAGGGATGGTATAGGGGAGTGTGCAGGGAGGGATGGTATAGGGGAGTGTTCAGGGATGGATGGTATAGGGGAAGGTGCAGGGAGGGATGGTATAGGGGAAGGTGATTGTCACCGATGCGCTTGGCGTCACTGTAATCCTCCTGCGGTTCCAGGTGTGGTTTCAGCTCATCCCCCTCATAGCCGGCGTTGATCCACTTGTCATTCATGATTTGCTGGAGAGAGAGAGAGAGAGAGAGAGAGAGAGAGAGAGAGAGAGAGAGAGAGAGAGAGAGAGAGAGAGAGAGAGAGAGAGAGAGAGAGAGAGAGATACAATGGTAATTATTCTGGGTGAAAACAGTGACACGGCATCCCAGCTGCTGAATATATCAGACAATGTCATGACCTGAGACAACAACAGTAAAACCTTACAGAAACTCCCTTCCATCATACATGTATGCACAAACAAATATCTTTATATGTGTCTGTTTTATTTAAACATGTTTGTATCTTTTTAATTTGTAATTATTTGGTATGATATTTTATTTACTTATTTTTGTATTATTTATTTTGTAATTGCTTTGGCAATACTTCTAATGCAGTTGTGCCAATAAAGCATCTTTGAATTGAGAGATGCTCTACACTCCCCTCCACCAAAAAAACAAGGGCAACATTTTTGCATGCTTCATTGATTTTAAAAAAGCATTTGATTCTATTTGGCATGGGGGTTTATATTATAAAATTAGTAGGGGGTAAAGTTTATGATATAATTAAATCAATGTATTCAAAAAACAAGTGCGGAATAAAAACTGACAACAGAAGAACAGAGTTCTTCTCACAGGGGCGTGGAGTGAGACAGGGCGGCAGCCGGAGTCCAACACTGTTCAATATTTACATCAATGAGTTAGCGGTGATGTTGGAACAGTCTGCAGCTCCTGGCCTCACTATACATGACATGGAAATCAAATTCCTGCTCTATGCAGACGACCTGGTTCTGCTGTCACCCACTGAACAGGGGCTGCAGCAGAACCTGGCTCTGCTAGCAGTTCTGTCAGACCTGGGACCTGGCAGTGAATTTGAAAAAACCCAAAAATCATGATCTTCCAAAAAAAGGTCAGAACTCAGGAAAACAGATACCACACTGAATTACAGTTACCTCGGACTAACAAGCAATGCATCAGGGAGCTTTGGCCTGGCAGTGAATGCATTAAAAGAAAAAGCTCCCAGAGCTTTCTATGCCAACAAAACAAGGCTATATAAAATAAAAATATACCCATTAGAATCTGGTCCAAAATTTTTGACAGCGTCATCCAGCCCATTGCGCTATATGGAAGTGAGGTATGAGGTCCACTCAGTCAACAGAACTACACAAAATGGGACAAGCATCCTGCAGAAACCCTGCATGCAGAATTCTGCAAAAATATATTACAAGCCCAGAGGAAAACACCTAATCATGCATGCAGGGCTGAATTAGGTCGTTACCCACTGCTCATCCACATCCAAAAAAGAGCACTAAAATTCTGGATGCCTCTCCGCACAAGCCCCCCAGACTCACTGCAGTACAAGGCCCTGCAAACCCAAGAGCTCAGCCCAGAAAAGAGTCCCCTCGGTCAGCTGGCCCTGAAGCTCACTGCACTAACCTCCACTAACACTAACCAGCTTCAGATCAGCACTGCTAACCAGCTGCCAATCAGAGTCAAGCAAATTATAAAACAAAGCATCTTATCTGGAACATTGGGCAGTGTGGAGTAGTGGTTAGGGCTCTGGACTCTTGACCGGAGGGTTGTGGGTTCAATCCCAGGTGGGGGACGTTGCTGCTGTGCCCTTGAGCAAGGTACTTTACATAGATTGCTCCAGTAAAAACCCAACTGTATAAATGGGTAATTGTATGTAAAAATAATGTGATGTAACAATTGAAAGTCGCCCTGGATAAGGGAGTCTGCTAAGAAAAATAAATAATAATTGGGACAATTAAACTGAATCCCCAAATAAACTGGATTGTTATCAGGCCCTAAACAGAAACACACCCTCGCAGAGTATCTCTTCACTGTCAGAGATACAAGGCAGAGACAGATCCTGATCAAGTACAGGCTCAGTGACCACAGCCTGGCCATAGAAAAAGGGAGACACAAAAAAACCTGGCTGCCCAGAGAAGATCGTCTGTGTGGTCACTGTGAGACAGGAGAGGTAGAGAAGAGATGCATTCTCCTAAACTTGACCAGACTGCACCCAGCTACCTCCAGACCCTCATCTCTCCCTACACCCCCACTCGACCTCTCCGCTCCGCCTGCACTAGAAGACTGGCTCTACCTCCTCTACGCTCCCCTGCCTCCAGAGTCCGCTCCTTCTCCACCCTCGCCCCGCAGTGGTGGAATGACCTTCCTACAGATGTCAGGACCGCCCAGTCCCTGACCACATTCCGGCGCCTCCTTAAGACTCACCTCTTCAGACAGCACCTGTAGAACTCCTCTGTTTCTCCCCTGGGACACTTTCACCCTTTCTTAAATGTGCTTTACTTGCTCTTATCTGCCCCCTATTTTACTGCATTTAATCCTGTACTTCAGAGTACTGTAATCTGCCAAGTGTTTAATCTGTAGTATTTGGTATTTAATCATATCTTGATGTAATTATCACTGTCACTTTTGTCTGCTGTATTATTGAATTGTATTTTGTCACACTTGTACTTGCTTGAACTAGTCATTGTATTTATCTTGCTCTTATTGTATTATTACTTGTACTGTAACACTTGAAATGTATTTGCTTACGATTGTAAGTCGCCCTGGATAAGGGCATCTGCTAAGAAATAAATAATAATAATAATAATAATAAACTGCAATAAATACTCCCAAACGAGGACCAACCCAGAAAAACAGCCCCGCTGGCTGTCCAGTATGTGTCCGCCTGTCCCAGCCTGAGGGACACTGGGTGAGTGCTCTGCACTGAGGCATCATTGAGGTTCATATTCTGTGGACTGCTATTCATTTTATTACTATTATAAATCTCACTGCACAGTTGTTATTATTGATATTATTATTTACTGTTACTGTAAATATTATTTCCTTTACCATTTCAATTACCATGAACATATTATTGCCTATTTATTTTAATGTGTATTTTTCCAAGCTTTTATTTTTATCATACTTTAGCAATACTGATAATGTTTTTTTGGGGTTTTTTTGTATGATATGTTGTTTCACATGTTATGTACTGTAATTGCTTTGGCAATACTGCTGATGTTAGTCATGCCAATAAAGCACCTTTGAATTTGAATTTTTAGAGTCTTTAGCAGGTTTACATTGTAAAGTGTTTTTGAGTAGTTTGTTTTTAAAGCAATGTGAAGGGAACATAGCTTTGAAATGTCACTGTTTTCTATTAGCATTTCAATATTAATATGATGTTGATAACTGTCAGGTATTAGAAGGAGATTACATCACACACTAGCTATGTTTTATTATTCATATTTAACTACACATTACATACACAGGCTGCTGTGTGAAATACAAACAGGCAGTAAGCCCACTGGTGACAAAGCCACTCTGTCCTCTCAATAGTGGCGTGGGTATCAGCTTGAATCGTACACAACACCAAATACCATATTCTATCTGCAATAGTGTCTCTGTGTTTGCGCTGCAGTTCCCCTCCTCACCTCCAGAGTGCAGCGCTTGGTTGGGTTGAGCACCAGGAAGCGACGCAGGATGTTCTCACAGTCAGTGGACATGTAGAAGGGGACGCGGTACTTCCCTCTGAGCACCCTCTCCCTCAGCTCCTGCAGACAGACACACAGGCAGGCCCACACACAGAGAGACAGAGGGACAGACACAGAGAGAGATAAACAGGCAGGCAGACACACAGAGAGACAGAGGGACAGACACAGAGAGAGACAAACAGGCAGGCAGACACAGAGAGAGACAGAGAGACAGACACACAGGCAGGCAGACACACAGAAAGAGAGACACACAGGCAGGCAGACACACAGAGACAGAGGGACAGACACACAGACACAGAGAGACACACAGAGACAGACAGACACACAGACAGAGGGACAGACACAGAGACACAGAGAGGGACAGACACAGAGACACAGAGAGGGACAGACACACAGACACAGTGACACACAGAGAGACAGACACACACAGAAACACAGACAGAGAGACAGACACACAGACACAGAGAGACAAACAGACACGCTTGTTACAACAGCAAGACACTCCTCAATTCATACAACAGCACTACACTCGTATAGTGCCTTTCACAGCGCGTCTGCGTCACTCAGTTTAGTTTCAATAACACTGATGAAGGCACGAGAGCCCAAAACGCTTGCCTGCTTGAGTCAGTTTATATAGACCTCTATATAGCTCAGCAGTGTGGAGTTCTCTTTCCTATAGACCTCTGTACAGATCTGCAGTGTTGAGTTCTCTTTCCTATAGACCTCTATATAGCTCTGCAGTGTGGAGTTCTCTTTCCTATAGACCTCTATACAGCTCTGCAGTGTTGAGTTCTCTTTCCTATAGACCTCTGACAGTTCTGCAGTGTTGAGTGGAGTTCTCTGTCCTGCAGTGTTGAGAGATGACCCTTCCCCTCTCCCCCTAGCCCCACCCTTCCCTTTGAGGGTCTGCCCGTTGACAGGACAGCGGCGCTGACTGACCAGTGTGTAGAGGATGACTCCCAGACTAAACCCTAGCCCCTCCTCTCCCCTAGCCCCTCCTCTCCCCTAGCCCCTCCCTATTCACCTTGAGGTTCTGCCCGTCGAAGGGCAGTGATCCGCTGACCAGTGTGTAGAGGATGACTCCCAGGCTCCAGATGTCCACCTCGGGCCCGTCGTATTTCTTGCCCTGGAAGAGCTCGGGGGCTGCGTAGGGGGGGGAACCGCAGAAGGTGTCCAGTTTGGAGCCCAGAGTGAACTCATTACTGAAGCCAAAGTCAGCGATCTTGATGTTGGAGTCGGCATTGAGGAGCAGGTTCTCAGCCTGAGAGAGAGAGAGAGAGAGAGAGAGAGAGAGAGAGAGAGAGAGAGAGAGAGAGAGAGAGAGAGAGAGCTTATACAGACGAGCCAACGTAATATCACTGCACAGGGACTGAGCATACATTGTGACAATAAGCACAGTTGACATTATCAGAAGTTCATCAATAACCTGACAAACCAAACAAACACGTACAGAGGGGAGAGCGGGGAGGGGGGAGAGAGAGAGAGAGCGGAGAGGGAGAGGGGAGAGTGAGATCAAGATGGAGAGGGAGATGGAGGAGGAGAGAGGGGAGAGAGAGAGGAAAAAGGAGGAGAGGGGAGATAGAGGATGAGAGGGGAGAGGAAGAAGGAGAGGGGAGAGATAAGGGCGTCTGCTAAGAAATAAATAATAATAATAATAATAAGAGCCGGGAGGTGGAGAGGGCAGAGGAGTGGAGAAGGGGAGAGGGCAGAGGGCAGAGCAGATATCCACTCCCTTGTCTGGAGGTACAATCTGTATCGAGACCCCACCTCACCTTGAGGTCCCTGTGAACGATGTTCTTCTCGTGACAGTAGTGCACGGCCGACACGATCTGCAGAGAGAGAGAGAGTGTGTGAGAGAGAGCAGGCAGGGGTGGAAGGTCTCACTGTTAGTGCTGCACAAACCGATTATTAGATTATTCAGATCGAGCTCCACAGAAATCAGATGAGGGTCATTGGTGACAATCGGAGTGATTTGCCGTTCAGAGTGAAACGAGTGAAGAAACAGCTGCTCGGGTTTCTGATGATCGCTGCTTTTCTTAGGCCGGAGATACACAAGTTTTTTCTTGGTAACTTAAATTGATAAATTGACCGTGTGTCAAAAATGTTCGATTGGCAATCAAGTTGTTAGACTAGACCAGGGCTCCGTTTCCAGCAATTCACTCGACAATGTTTCTGCATGCCTGTGTGTGCTCACCCAATGAGATTGTATTGTCTAATCACCTGATTTCACTCTCCATTTTGCTAAATCGGAAGCATGGCTACAGACAGGTGGATGCCTGAGGAGACTTAGTTTCTGGGATGTTAGATGTGCGGAATATAAAGACCACAATAAAAAAGAAGATGAATATAGAATTATATTCATGAAATCACCAGCGGAGGTAAAAGACAAACTGAAGAAACTCAGAACTCAGTATTTTGTCTGGAAATTTGAGAAAACGGGGAGTGTAACCGATGGTTTTCCTAAAGCACAGTGGAAGTATTTTGAATACTGGACTCTCTCAGGAGACAGTGTGCAAACAGGTGTCAACTTTGCTTAAAATAATTGTCAATTGGCAACAGAGATTCAGTTGTCAATATTTGTCGTCAACTAAAATTTAACAGCAATCATCAGAAACCTGAGTGCAGTTTCTTCACTCGTTTCACTCTCAATGGTGAATCAGCCCGAGTTTCACTCTCAATGGTGAATCAGCCCGAGTTTCACTCTCAATGGTGAATCAGCCCAGGTTTCACTCGCAATGGTGAATCAGCCCGAGTTTCACTCTCAATGGTGAATCAGCCCAGGTTTCACTCTCAATGGTGAATCAGCCCGAGTTTCACTCTCAATGGTGAATCAGCCCAGGTTTCACTCGCAATGGTGAATCAGCCCGAGTTTCACTCTCAATGGTGAATCAGCCCGGGTTTCACTCTCAATGGTGAATCAGCCCGAGTTTCACTCTCAATGGTGAATCAGCCTGAGTTTCACTCGCAATGGTGAATCAGCCTGAGTTTCACTCTCAATGGTGAATCAGCCCGACTTTCACTCTCAATGGTGAATCAGCCCGAGTTTCACTCTCAATGGTGAATCAGCCCAGGTTTCACTCGCAATGGTGAATCAGCCCGAGTTTCACTCTCAATGGTGAATCAGCCCAGGTTTCACTCGCAATGGTGAATCAGCCTGAGTTTCACTCTCAATGGTGAATCAGCCCGACTTTCACTCTCAATGGTGAATCAGCCTGAGTTTCACTCGCAATGGTGAATCAGCCCAGGTTTCACTCGCAATGGTGAATCAGCCTGAGTTTCACTCTCAATGAAGAATCAGCCCAATCGACACCAGCGACCCTCGCCTGTGGAGCTCGATCCGACAGTCGAGTAATGGGCTCTTCAGTGACCGGCACTCAGGGCGCTCCTCGGATACTGTAAGGAAACTAGGGTCAGGAGTCAGGGTCGGTCTCACCTGTCTGAATTTGGATCGCGCCTCTTTCTCCTTCATCCTCCCGTGAGATACGAGGTAGTCAAACACTTCACCTGTCGAGAGAGACACAGAGATCAGAGAGACACGGTGAGAAAGGGACACAGAGAGAGAGAGGGAGAGATCAGATAGACACGGAGAGAAAGGGACACAGAGAGAGAGAGGGAGAGATCAGATAGACACAGAGAGAAAGGGACACAGAGAGAGAGAGGGAGAGATCAGATAGACACGGAGAGAAAGGGACACAGAGAGAGAGGGAGAGATCAGATAGACACAAAGAGAAAGGGACACAGAGAGAGGGAGAGAGACACAGAGATCAGAGAGACACAGAGAGAAAGGGACACAGAGAGAGAGAGGGAGAGATCAGATAGACACAGAGAGAAAGGGACACAGAGAGAGAGAGGGAGAGATCAGATAGTCACGGAGAGAAAGGGACACAGAGAGAGAGAGGGAGAGATCAGATAGACACGGAGAGAAAGGGACACACAGAGAGAGAGGGAGAGATCAGATAGACACGGAGAGAAAGGGACACACAGAGAGAGAGGGAGAGAGACACAGAGATTAGACAGACACAGAGAGAAAGGGACAGAGAGAGAGAGGGAGAGATCAGATAGACACGGAGAGAAAGGGACAGAGAGAGAGAGAGGGAGAGATCAGATAGACACGGAGAGAAAGGGACACACAGAGAGAGGGAGAGACACAGATCAGAGAGACACGGAGAGAAAGGGACACACAGAGAGAGGGAGAGAGACACAGAGATCAGAGAGACACGGAGAGAAAGGGACACACAGAGAGAGGGAGAGAGACACAGAGATCAGAGAGACACGGAGAGAAAGGGACACACAGAGAGAGGGAGAGAGACACAGAGATCAGATAGACACGGAGAGAAAGGGACACACAGAGAGAGGGAGAGATCAGATAGACACGGAGAGAAAGGGACACACAGAGAGGGAGAGAGACACAGAGATCAGAGAGACATGGAGAGAAAGGGACACAGGGACACAGAGAGAGACACAGAGATCAGAGAGACATGGAGAGAAAGGGACACAGAGAGAGAGAGGGACAGAGAGATAGACAGAGACACAGAGAGGGAGAGGGACAAGAGGGAGGAGAGAGAGAGAGAGAGAGAGAGAGAAAGAGAGACATATGGACAAGGACCAAACCACCGCACCTCTGACCACATTTACACCAAACAAACACGTCCACCAAACAAACAAAGGAGAAATATGTGCATGTTCTATTGATTAAAAAAAAAAGTATTTGATTCAATTTGACACAACTGACTATTTTATAAACTTCTCCAAAGTGGTGACATAATAAAGTCAATGTACTCAGAAAATAAGTGCAGTGTGAATATTGGTAACAAAAGAACAGAATTCTTCACACAGGGGCGTGGAGTGAGACAGGGCTGCAGTCTGAGCCCAACACTGTTCAACATCTACATCAATGAGTTGACTACAGTGCTGGAACTGAATGCAGTCCCTGGACTTACTCTACATGTAGATGACCTGGTCCTGCTGTCACCCACAGAGGAGGAGCTTCAGCAGAGCCTGGCACTGCTAGAGCAGTCCTGTCACACCTGGGCACTGACAGTAAACCTGGACAAGACCAGAGTCATGATATTCCAGAAAAAAAGCCAGATCTCAGGGAAACAGGAACCGCTTCACTCTGGGCAGCGCCACACTGGAGCACAGCACCAGCTAAACCTACCTGGGTCTGACCATCAGCGCATCAGGGAGCTTTAACCTGGCAGCGAATGCATTAAAAGAAAAAGCATGCAGGGCCTGAATCCCCCAGAAGAACATGGCTAAAAATATTTGAAATTGGTAGTTAAGTGTGGGGTACACTCACAGACCAGGACCACAAAGTGGAAGAAACACCCAACAGAAATCCTGCATGCAGAATTCTGTAAAAATATACTAAAAGTGCAGAGAAAAACATCAAATCATGCATGCAGGGCTGAATTAGGCCGCTACCCACTAATACCAAGGAGGCTGTGTGGTCCAGTGGTTAAAGAAAAGGGCTTGTAACCAGGAGGTCCCCGGTTCAAATCCCACCTCAGCCACTGACTCATTGTGTGACCCTGAGCAAGTCACTTCACCTCCTTGTACTCCGTCTTTCGGGTGAGACGTAATTGTAAGTGACTCTGCAGCTGATGCATAGTTCACACACCCTAGTCTCTGTAAGTCGCCTTGGATAATGGCATCTGCTAAATAAACAAATAATAATAAGAATAATAATTCTTAATAATTAAAAAACATAAATAAAATACTGGGTTCACTTAAACCACAGTGACCCAAAATCCTACCATCACAAAGCCCTGACCAGCCCAGAGACGAGTCCCCTCAGCCAGTTGGTCCTGAAGCTCACTGCACTGAGAGACACTGACGTCAGTCAGCTTCAGGACAGCACTGCTAAAACAATGCCAATCAGAGTCAACCAAATGATATCTCACCTCAAAAACTCATACCTCACTCATTGGGACAAAGACACAAAACAAACTGGAATGCTATCGGGCTCTAAAAAGACTTTATTCTGGTAGAATACCTGGTCAGTGTGAAAGACACAAAGCAGAGGCAGATCCTAACCCAGTACAGACTCAGTGTGAAAGACACAAAGCAGAGGCAGATCCTAACCCAGTACCTACTCCGCGTGAAAGACACAAAGCAGAGGCAGATCCTAACCCAGTACAGACTCCGTGTGAAAGACACAAAGCAGAGGCAGATCCTAACCCAGTACAGACTCCGCGTGAAAGACACAAAGCAGAGGCAGATCCTAACCCAGTACAGACTCAGTGTGAAAGACACAAAGCAGAGGCAGATCCTAACCCAGTACCTACTCCGCGTGAAAGACACAAAGCAGAGGCAGATCCTAACCCAGTACAGACTCCGCGTGAAAGACACAAAGCAGAGGCAGATCCTAACCCAATACAGACTCCGTGTGAAAGACACAAAGCAGAGGCAGATCCTAACCAAGTACAGACTCAGTGTGAAAGACACAAAGCAGAGGCAGATCCTAACCCAGTACAGACTCCGCGTGAAAGACACAAAGCAGAGGCAGATCCTAACCAAGTACAGACTCCGCGTGAAAGACACAAAGCAGAGGCAGATCCTAACCCAATACAGACTCCGTGTGAAAGACACAAAGCAGAGGCAGATCCTAACCAAGTACAGACTCAGTGTGAAAGACACAAAGCAGAGGCAGATCCTAACCCAGTACAGACTCAGTGTGAAAGACACAAAGCAGAGGCAGATCCTAACCCAGTACAGACTCCGCGTGAAAGACACAAAGCAGAGGCAGATCCTAACCAAGTACAGACTCCGTGTGAAAGACACAAAGCAGAGGCAGATCCTAACCAAGTACAGACTCAGTGTGAAAGACACAAAGCAGAGGCAGATCCTAACCCAGTACAGACTCCGCGTGAAAGACACAAAGCAGAGGCAGATCCTAACCAAGTACAGACTCAGTGTGAAAGACACAAAGCAGAGGCAGATCCTAACCCAGTACAGACTCCGTGTGAAAGACACAAAGCAGAGGCAGATCCTAACCCAGTACAGACTCCGTGTGAAAGACACAAAGCAGAGGCAGATCCTAACCCAGTACAGACTCCGTGTGAAAGACACAAAGCAGAGGCAGATCCTAACCCAGTACAGACTCAGTGTGAAAGACACAAAGCAGAGGCAGATCCTAACCCAGTACAGACTCCGCGTGAAAGACACAAAGCAGAGGCAGATCCTAACCAAGTACAGACTCCGCGTGAAAGACACAAAGCAGAGGCAGATCCTAACCCAGTACAGACTCCGCGTGAAAGACACAAAGCAGAGGCAGATCCTAACCCAGTACAGACTCCGTGTGAAAGACACAAAGCAGAGGCAGATCCTAACCAAGTACAGACTCAGTGTGAAAGACACAAAGCAGAGGCAGATCCTAACCCAGTACAGACTCCGCGTGAAAGACACAAAGCAGAGGCAGATCCTAACCAAGTACAGACTCAGTGTGAAAGACACAAAGCAGAGGCAGATCCTAACCCAGTACAGACTCCGTGTGAAAGACACAAAGCAGAGGCAGATCCTAACCCAGTACAGACTCCGTGTGAAAGACACAAAGCAGAGGCAGATCCTAACCCAGTACAGACTCCGTGTGAAAGACACAAAGCAGAGGCAGATCCTAACCAAGTACAGACTCAGTGTGAAAGACACAAAGCAGAGGCAGATCCTAACCCAGTACAGACTCCGTGTGAAAGACACAAAGCAGAGGCAGATCCTAACCAAGTACAGACTCCGTGTGAAAGACACAAAGCAGAGGCAGCTCCTAACCAAGTACAGACTCCGCGTGAAAGACACAAAGCAGAGGCAGATCCTAACCAAGTACAGACTCAGTGTGAAAGACACAAAGCAGAGGCAGATCCTAACCCAGTACAGACTCAGTGTGAAAGACACAAAGCAGAGGCAGATCCTAACCCAGTACCTACTCCGCGTGAGACACAAAGCAGAGGCAGATCCTAACCAAGTACAGACTCAGTGTGACCACCACCTGGCCATCGAATGTTCCGTTTTACATGCCTACCTCTATTTAATTATTCATTTTCATTATTATTTTTGTTCATTATGTTTATATTACATACTGTACTTTTAACTGCTTTGGCAATACCACCAATGTTGTCATGCCAATAAAGCACCTTTGAATTTGAATTTGAATTTGATAGAGGAAGAGAGGGACAGGAGACAGACACAGAGAGAGGAACACAAAGATCAGAGAGAGGGACAAGAGAGACAGAGAGAGAGGCAAAGGGACACATAGATCACAGAGAGGGACAGGGAGAGAGACAGGGACATGAGGGGGTCAGGGAGCGAGAGAGAGAGAGAGAGAATGCACTTCTTAATACACTGCAATAAATACAAACACACAAGGGACATTTTCTTCACTAAATTTTGCAGTTCTGTCCCAGAATTCCCAAACATGTCACAGCCTGGGGGACACACAGTGAACGCGTCACACCACTTCCCATCAGACGGCTACATCTGAGAGTGAGGAAGAGGGAAGGATGGAGGGTGGGATAAGGACAGAAGGAGAGTAAGAAAGGGAAGAGGGTTGGAGTACTCCATGATCAGGTAGAGAGTCTGTCCCCCCCCTCACTCACCCCCGCTGGCGTACTCCATGATCAGGTAGAGAGTCTGTACCCCCCTCACTCACCCCCGCTGGCGTACTCCATGATCAGGTAGAGAGTCTGTACCCCCCTCACTCACCCCCACTGGCGTACTCCATGATCAGGTAGAGAGTCTGTACCCCCCCCCTCACTCACCCCCACTGGCGTACTCCATGATCAGGTAGAGAGTCTTATCCGTCTCGATCACTTCAAACAGCTTCACTGCAGAACACAACGACACAGAGTTACACAATGTTACACAGCACAAAACCTGGTACTGCACAGGTGTCGTAGTGGTATTGGACTAGTTTGTTACTGGTATTGTACTGGTGTGTTACTGATATTGGACTGGTATTGCACTGGTGTGTTACTGGTTTTGAACCTGCAGCTCACCTATGTTGGGATGATTCAAGCCTTTCATTATCCGCACCTCCCGGAAGAGCTGGAAAAAAAGAATAGAAAGTTAGAGAGAGAGTGAGAGCGAGAGAGGGAGGGAGACAGAGGGAGGGAGAGAGACAGGGAGGGAGAGAGACAGAGAGAGAGACAGACAGACAGACAGACAGACAGAGGGAGGGAGGGAGAGACAGACAGACAGACAGCCTCCATACACCCCAGGGTGATGATACATCATATAAAGAATGTCCTCAGCAAGTCTCATCATAATCTAACATACTGCTCACTTGATACAATTTCAAATATAAGCGTGACAGACAGACAGACAGACTGCAGATTGAGATCCTCTCCATATCTTGAGCTGAAGAATGTCCTCACCATGACTTACTATTAAACAGTTCAATCTTTATAAAAAAATGTCAGTGTCACTCCCCAGCACAGCACCACGACTGCACACTCACACACAAACATGCACACCTACACCTATGTACACAGACAAGCATGTACACACACATACATGTACACAGACAAACATGCACACATATACATGTACACACACACAAACAGTAACATGAGACTAGATCACCGTTACCTACAGACATGTATTCACATGGAAAACCAGCAGCGTGACAGACAGACAGCCTCAGTACAGTGTTGTGATACAGAGACAGACAGACAGCCTCTGTACAGTGTTGTGATACACAGACAGACAGCCTCTGTACAGTGTTGTGATACACAGAGACAGACAGACAGCCTCTGTACAGTGTTGTGATACACAGAGACAGACAGACAGCCTCTGTACAGTGTTGTGATACACAGAGACAGACAGACAGCCTCTGTACAGTGTTGTGATACACAGAGACAGACAGACAGCCTCTGTACAGTGTTGTGATACACAGACAGACAGACAGCCTCTGTACAGTGTTGTGATACACAGACAGACAGACAGCCTCTGTACAGTGTTGTGATACATAGAGACAGACAGACAGCCTCTGTACAGTGTTGTGATACACAGACAGACAGCCTCTGTACAGTGTTGTGATACACAGAGACAGACAGACAGCCTCTGTACAGTGTTGTGATACACAGACAGACAGACAGCCTCTGTACAGTGTTGTGATACACAGAGACAGACAGACAGCCTCTGTACAGTGTTGTGATACACAGAGACAGACAGACAGCCTCTGTACAGTGTTGTGATACACAGACAGACAGACAGCCTCTGTACAGTGTTGTGATACACAGACAGACAGACAGACAGCCTCTGTACAGTGTTGTGATACACAGACAGACAGCCTCTGTACAGTGTTGTGATACACAGAGACAGACAGACAGCCTCTATACAGTGTTGTGATACACAGAGACAGACAGACAGCCTCTGTACAGTGTTGTGATACACAGAGACAGACAGACAGCCTCTGTACAGTGTTGTGATACACAGAGACAGACAGACAGCCTCTGTACAGTGTTGTGATACACAGAGACAGACAGACAGCCTCCGTACAGTGTTGTGATACACAGAGACAGACAGACAGCCTCTGTACAGTGTTGTGATACACAGACAGACAGACAGCCTCCGTACAGTGTTGTGATACACAGACAGACAGACAGCCTCCGTACAGTGTTGTGATACACAGACAGACAGACAGACTCTGTACAGAGTTGTGATACACAGAGAGACAGACAGACACAGACTCCGTACAGAGTTGTGATACAGACAGACAGACAGCCTCCGTACAGTGTTGTGATACTCAGACAGACAGACTCCATACAGTCCTGTGATACACTCAGTAACTTGAGATAAACAAGGTTATTGGCAAGTTTCATCACAACTAGACCAGTGATTCTCTGGATATATGCAAAACTTTAAAAGGTTTATGACTATCAGACAAGCGGTTATCTAGATATCTACAAGACTCTAGAGAGAGAGAGAGAGAGAGAGAGAGAGACAGACAGACAGACAGACAGACAGGTTTGTGGATTATGAAGTCAGACTGAGGGGCAGATGAATCGGCTCCAGTGTGACATTGAGTGAGGCTTCATCAGAGACAGCCAGAGTGACACCATCAGCACTGTGTAAGAAACACATAGCAAGAAACACACCAGCCTCTCACTCCTGACTCTCACACTAGCCTCTTACCTTCCTCTGGAGGCCTGGCTTCAATCTAGGTGACGCAGACAGACAGACAAGCTCTCCACTTCCCTCTCTGATTCTTTGTTCTGTGCTTCCCTCCTCAGTTCAACTTGTGTGCTGCTCTTTCTCTGTGCACTGTGTGTGTGTGTGTGTGTGTGTGCAGTGGGTCTCTGTGCACTGTGTGTGTGTGTGTGTGTGTGTGTGTAGTGGGTCTCTGTGCACTGTGTGTGTGTGTGTGTGTGTGCAGTGGGTCTCTGTGCACTGTGTGTGTGTGTGTGTGCAGTGGGTCTCTGTGCACTGTGTGTGTGTGTGTGTGTGTGTGTGTGTGTGTGTAGTGGGTCTCTGTGCACTGTGTGTGTGTGTGTGTGTGCAGTGGGTCTCTGTGCACTGTGTGTGTGTGTGTGTGTGCAGTGGGTCTCTGTGCACTGTGTGTGTGTGTGTGTGTGTGTGTGTGTGCAGTGGGTCTCTGTGCACTGTGTGTGTGTGTGTGTGCAGTGGGTCTCTGTGCACTGTGTGTGTGTGTGTGTGTGTGTGTGCAGTGGGTCTCTGTGCACTGTGTGTGTGTGTGTGTGTGTGCAGTGGGTCTCTGTGCACTGTGTGTGTGTGTGTGTGTGTGTGTGTGTGTGTGTGTGTGTGTGCAGTGGGTCTCTGTGCACTGTGTGTGTGTGTGTGTGTGCAGTGGGTCTCTGTGCACTGTGTGTGTGTGTGTGTGTGTGTGTGTGTGTGCAGTGGGTCTCTGTGCACTGTGTGTGTGTGTGTGTGTGTGTGTGTGTGTGCAGTGGGTCTCTGTGCACTGTGTGTGTGTGTGTGTGTAGTGGGTCTCTGTGCACTGTGTGTGTGTGTGTGTGTGTGCAGTGGGTCTCTGTGCACTGTGTGTGTGTGTGTGTGCAGTGGGTCTCTGTGCACTGTGTGTGTGCATCTGCAGTCTGTGTCTGCAGTGTGTTTACACATGTGTGGTTTTTAATGCAGAACTGGAACAGGGGAAGTTCAGACATTCAGCTTAGATATCTCTCTCTCTCACACACACACACACACACACACACACACACACACACACACACACACACACACACACACACACACACACACACAGGCGCTCGTGGGACACAGTAACTGAGCAACACGTTGAAGAAACTTTATAAAAGTTTCCCACAGTGAAAGCACAGCAAAGTGTGATAAAGCACAGTGAAAGCATGGTAAAGAGAATCGTGGGAATCTGGAACCAACTCCCCAGTAATGTTGTTGAAGCTGACACCCTAGGATCCTTCAAGAAGCTGCTTGATGAGATTCTGGGATCAATAAGCTACTAACAACCAAACGAGCAAGATGGGCTGAATGGCCTCCTCTCGTTTGTAAACTTTTTTATGTTCTTATGTTCTAAAGCACAGAGAGGTATGGTAAAGCATGTTAAAAACATGGTAAAGGCACAGTAGAACCATTGTAAAAGTTATTTAAAAAAAAAACTGTGGTAAAGAGAGCGAGGAGAGGGAGAGGGATTGAAACAGGCAGACACACATTACACTGGAAGCCCAGAGAGGCTGGACTGTAACCAGTGCGACAGTGGAGAGATTGAATCAGAGACACACTGCATCCTCCACTGTACAGACAGAAATACACTGAAGAGGTATCGGAGATCACACATCACTATTTCTGGGTCTTTGCTGCATTAACTCTGGCAATGCTTGTCATTCTAATAAAGACATTTGAATGTGAATCAGGAATCTCCTCACTGTGCTCTGCAGCCTCAAGAGCACAGTGCACATTCAATTCACCTGCTCTGCAGCCTCCTCAAGAGCACAGTGCACACTCAATACACCTGCTCTGCAGCCTCAAGAGCACAGTGCACATTCAATACACCTGCTCTGCAGCCTCCTCAAGAGCACAGTGCACACTCAACACATCTGCTCTGCAGCCTCCTCAAGAGCACAGTGCACATTCAATTCACCTGCTCTGCAGCCTCCTCAAGAGCACAGTGCACATTCAATTCACCTGCTCTGCAGCCTCAAGAGCACAGTGCACATTCAATTCACCTGCTCTGCAGCCTCCTCAAGAGCACAGTGCACATTCAATTCACCTGCTCTGCAGCCTCCTCAAGAGCACAGTGCACATTCAATTCACCTGCTCTGCAGCCTCCTCAAGAGCACAGTGCACACTCAATACACCTGCTCTGCAGCCTCCTCAAGAGCACAGTGCACATTCAATTCACCTGCTCTGCAGCCTCCTCAAGAGCACAGTGCACATTCAATTCACCTGCTCTGCAGCCTCAAGAGCACAGTGCACATTCAATTCACCTGCTCTGCAGCCTCAAGAGCACAGTGCACATTCAATTCACCTGCTCTGCAGCCTCCTCAAGAGCACAGTGCACATTCAATTCACCTGCTCTGCAGCCTCCTCAAGAGCACAGTGCACATTCAATTCACCTGCTCTGCAGCCTCCTCAAGAGCACAGTGCACATTCAATTCACCTGCTCTGCAGCCTCAAGAGCACAGTGCACACTCAACACACCTGCTCTGCAGCCTCCTCAAGAGCACAGTGCACATTCAACACATCTGCTCTGCAGCCTCCTCAAGAGCACAGTGCACATTCAACACATCTGCTCTGCAGCCTCCTCAAGAGCACAGTGCACATTCAATACACCTGCTCTGCAGCCTCAAGAGCACAGTGCACATTCAATTCACCTGCTCTGCAGCCTCCTCAAGAGCACAGTGCACACTCAATACACCTGCTCTGCAGCCTCCTCAAGAGCACAGTGCACATTCAATTCACCTGCTCTGCAGCCTCCTCAAGAGCACAGTGCACATTCAATTCACCTGCTCTGCAGCCTCCTCAAGAGCACAGTGCACACTCAATACACCTGCTCTGCAGCCTCCTCAAGAGCACAGTGCACATTCAATTCACCTGCTCTGCAGCCTCCTCAAGAGCACAGTGCACATTCAATTCACCTGCTCTGCAGCCTCCTCAAGAGCACAGTGCACACTCAACACATCTGCTCTGCAGCCTCCTCAAGAGCACAGTGCACATTCAATACACCTGCTCTGCAGCCTCCTCAAGAGCACAGTGCACACTCAATACACCTGCTCTGCAGCCTCCTCAAGAGCACAGTGCACATTCAATTCACCTGCTCTGCAGCCTCCTCAAGAGCACAGTGCACATTCAATTCACCTGCTCTGCAGCCTCCTCAAGAGCACAGTGCACATTCAATTCACCTGCTCTGCAGCCTCCTCAAGAGCACAGTGCACATTCAATTCACCTGCTCTGCAGCCTCCTCAAGAGCACAGTGCACACTCAACACATCTGCTCTGCAGCCTCCTCAAGAGCACAGTGCACATTCAATACACCTGCTCTGCAGCCTCCTCAAGAGCACAGTGCACACTCAACACATCTGCTCTGCAGCCTCCTCAAGAGCACAGTGCACACTCAACACATCTGCTCTGCAGCCTCCTCAAGAGCACAGTGCACATTCAATACACCTGCTCTGCAGCCTCAAGAGCACAGTGCACATTCAACACATCTGCTCTGCAGCCTCCTCAAGAGCACAGTGCACATTCAAGAGAGAGAGTGAGAGAGAGAGAGAGAGAGAGAGAGAGAGAGAGAGAGAGAGAGAGAGAGAGAGAGAGAGAGAGAGCTCAGCTGCTCTTGTAAGTAATAATAATCAGATAATCCCGCTTCCTGGTTCATTCCCCAGGCACTGTGACATCACTGTTGCTATGGAGACCCTGTCAGACTATACCAGAACCCCAGGGACTGATGGGAAGTCTTCCAGAACTCAGCATCCCTATCCCACAATCCCCCCTGCAACATGTAAACAGACAGCCTCTTTACATGTTTAACCAGTCCAGCTGAATCAGACACACACACAGAAAGAGACAAACACACAGACACACACACACACACACACACACACACACACACACACAGAGACAAAGAGACAGAGACAAACACACACAAAATAAGAGACAGGGACAAACACACAAAGAGACAAACACACACACACACAGAATAAGAGACAGAGACAAACACACACAGAGAATAAGAGAAAGAGACACACACACACAGAAAGAAACAAAATGACAAACACACCTCTTGTTTCTCTCAGTGTTAGAGGTGCTGTTGTGATGTCTGACGCATCGTTTCATAAACCACATCATTTTTGCTTAACAATGGAAGACAGATTGCATGCAGTTTTATTGGATAGAACGGTCCCACAGAGTCTCAACACCGCACTTGAAATGTTTTTACCAACTATAATGTTCCCCTCCCCCGCTGCTGATGCCATTGCGGAGGGGGTGTAGTGGAGGCAGACGTACGTACATCACACTTCATATTGCACCACACAGCTAGAGAAACGCTTTTCCAATTGTCACCAAACTTGGTATTAACATTACTTACAATCAGTTACTGAGAATATCCGACTCTGGTTCATTATCTTCTCTGTGCTTTTACCAGGGGATACCAAAGCACTGCACTATGAGAAGGGATGGTTAATTAACTTCTCTATGCTTTACTACACTGTGCTGTGATTTTACCAGAGGGATACCAGCTGATAAAGGGGCACTGTTACTTTAAGAGAGAGCAAAGTGGTGCAATGTGATGGAATTCTGAAGTGGGGGGAGCAGCTATCCATCCAGCTTTCCAGACAGGCACACAATGGGACGGCTAACCCAGGGGTCCTCGAGAGCTCAATGGAAGGGGCTGAGAGAGACAGAGCAGAAAGAGGAAGTAGAGAGAGAAAGGAAAGGGAGGATGGGGTGGAGAAAGGGTATCATGTGACAAAGGAAAACACAGAGAGAGAGAGAGAGAGAGAGAGAGAGATGGGGCAGGTGTACTGTTCCTGGGGAAGGGGGCTGTTCTGTTCTGCTCATAGATGTGTAATGTTTAGTAATGTTTATTTGTTGTGTTTGGCAATTCTGTACTTGTAATATAGTCATGCCAATAAAGAACATTTGAATTGAGAGAGAGAGAGAGAGAGAGAGAGAGAGAGAGAGAGAGAGAGAGAGAGAGAGATATCCTGTCCTGATTTGTATGGTAACATTAAACTGAGAAAGTCTTCTAGTGAAATCATTGAATTGTACAAGTTTATTTTATTACTACTGCATTTACCACCATTGTTTTAATATCACCGACAGACAGACGTTTCAATCCATATGCACTGTTGTTTATAAAATAAAATAAATAAATACCCCCACCCCATCACAAATTCCTGCCCCATTCCTCCCCACTGTTTGCCTGCCTCCACACTGCCCCCCACTCCCACAGTGACACTCACCCACACCATGAGGAATCAAAACCCATCACCCCTCCACACTGCCCCCCACTCCCACAGTGACACTCACCCACACCGTGAGGAATCAAAACCCATCACCCTCCACACTGCCCCCCACTCCCACAGTGACACTCACCCACACCGTGAGGAATCAAAACCCATCACCCTCCACACTGCCCCCACTCCCACAGTGACACTCACCCACACCATGAGGAATCAAAACCCATCACCCCTCCACACTGCCCCCCACTCCCACAGTGACACTCACCCACACCATGAGGAATCAAAACCCATCACCCCTCCACACTGCCCCCCACTCCCACAGTGACACTCACCCACACCATGAGGAATCAAAACCCATCACCCCTCCACACTGCCCCCCACTCCCACAGTGACACTCACCCACACCATGAGGAATCAAAACCCATCACCCCTCCACACTGCCCCCCACTCCCACAGCGACACTCACCCACACCATGAGGAATCAAAACCCATCACCCCTCCACACTGCCCCCCAGTCCCACAGTGACACTCACCCACACCGTGAGGAATCAAACCCATCACCCCTCCACACTGCCCCCACTCCCACAGTGACACTCACCCACACCATGAGGAATCAAACCCATCACCCCTCCACACTGCCCCCACTCCCGCAGCGACACTCACCCACACCATGAGGAATCAAAACCCATCACCCCTCCACACTGCCCCCAGTCCCACAGTGACACTCACCCACACCGTGAGGAATCAAAACCCATCACCCTCCACACTACCCCCCACTCCCACAGTGACACTCACCCACACCGTGAGGAATCAAAACCCATCACCTCTCCACACTGCCCCCCACTCCCACAGTGACACTCACCCACACCATGAGGAATCAAAAGCTCAATGGAAGGGGCTGAGAGAGACAGAGCAGAAAGAGGAAGTAGAGAGAGAAAGGAAAGGGAGGATGGGGTGGAGAAAGGGTATCATGTGACAAAGGAAAACACAGACAGAGAGAGAGAGAGAGAGAGAGAGAGAGAGAGAGAGAGAGAGAGAGAGAGAGAGAGAGAGAGAGAGAGAGAGAGAGAGAGAGAGAGAGAGAGAGAGAGAGAGATGGGGCAGGTGTACTGTTCCTGGGGAAGGGGGCTGTTCTGTTCTGCTCATAGATGTGTAATGTTTAGTAATGTTTATTTGTTGTGTTTGGCAATACTGTACTTGTAATATAGTCATGCCAATAAAGAACATTTGAATTGAGAGAGAGAGAGAGAGAGAGAGAGAGAGAGAGAGAGAGAGAGAGATATCCTGTCCTGATTTGTATGGTAACATTAAACTGAGAAAGTCTTCTAGTGAAATCATTGAATTGTACAAGTTTATTTTATTACTACTGCATTTACCACCATTGTTTTAATATCACCGACAGACAGACGTTTCAATCCATATGCACTGTTGTTTATAAAATAAAATAAATAAATACCCCCACCCCATCACAAATTCTTGCCCCATTCCTCCCCACTGTTTGCCTGCCTCCACACTGCCCCCCACTCCCACAGTGACACTCACCCACACCGTGAGGAATCAAAACCCATCACCCCTCCACACTGCCCCACTCCTACAGTGACACTCACCCACACCGTGAGGAATCAAAACCCATCACCCCTCCACAATGCCCCCCACTCCCACAGTGACACTCACCCACACCGTGTGGAATCAAAACCCATCACCCCTCCACACTGCCCCCCACTCCCACAGTGGCACAAACCCACACCATGAGGAATCAAAACCCATCACCCCTCCACAAGCCCCCCACTCCCACAGTGACACACTCATTGCTCTCTCTCTCTTACTGAGCAAACTCTATTGCATAGCAGATTCACCAGGTTTTACAAGGTGCTTGACTAACCCAAGTGTTTAGGTAACAAGCTCAGGTGTGTCTTCTTATTAAACTCTTAGTAAAACCTGGAATGGATCAAATTGCTATGCAATGGGAGTCTTATTTCCATCCTTGCTGTTCAAACGCATTCCCGATGAACTTCACTTCACTGCAGACCACAGCAGAACTCAAGCCAGTAATCCAGAGGATAAAGCAGCTGTGATCCTGAGAGACGGCAGAAGACATCGATGTCACTGCGCTTCTTAAACTATTGCTACATTAAGAGTCAGAGCATCGCCTCTCACCTTCTGCAGGCTGGTCGGGTTCAGCTGGGTTTTGTCAATGATTTTTATTGCAACCTGAAATTGGAGAGTAAGAGAAAGGGGGAGGTTAGGATATCAGAAATCTTAGTTTCACTGTAGGAAATAAAACACACAAATAAATAAAGAGAAACCTGTGTGTTCATCACAAATTCTGTGTGGTTTCGTTTGCAATCCGTTGACTGGTGCTCTGTTGGATTCTGATAGAGAAGCAGCCGTTCTGCCCCTACTAGGCCTGCTTGTTTCAGTGATTATTTGAAGTGTGTGGATTCAGACGGATGGACATGCAGTCACTATAAATATAAATGGCATTTCAGAACACCAGTATATACTCAGAAACAGTCCCTTCACAGATAGAGCACCACACATTATCCAATACACGATTGGTTCATATTTTTGGGAAAGTTGCGACTAGTTCACCATTTCTACCTCAACTACTCAACTCCGACAAATACCCATAGTGCTTAGAGCATATCTAACAGAGCTCATTAACGTGTGGACAGTAGACAGGGCTCATTAACGCGTGGACAGTAGACAGGGTTCATTAACGTGTGGACAGTAGACAGGGCTCATTAACGTGTGGACAGTAGACAGAGCTCATTAACGTGTGGACAGCAGACAGGGCTCATTAACGTGTGGACAGTAGACAGGGCTCATTAACGTGTGGACAGTAGACAGGGCACATTAATGTGTGGACAGTAGACAGGGCTCATTAACGTGTGGACAGTAGACAGGGCACATTAACGTGTGGACAGTAGACAGGGCTCATTAACGTGTGGACAGTAGACAGGGCACATTAACGTGTGGACAGTAGACAGGGCACATTAACGTGTGGACAGCAGACAGGGCTCATTAACGTGTGGACAGTAGACAGGGCTCATTAACGTGTGGACAGGGCTGATTGTGTGGTCAGCTCTTACCTCCCTGCCTGTGAGGATGTGTCTGGCCAGCTTGACCTTGGCGAAGTTGCCCTTGCCGATGGTCTTGAGCAGCCGGTAGTTGCCGATGTGTGGCTGCTCGTCCGTGCAGGAGGCAATGGAGTTCCGACAGCGAGCACCCAGCGACCGGCTCGACCAACCAGTGCCCTTCTCAGAGCGGCTTCCTGTCAGAGAGGCATGCTGGGAGGAGAGGGAGACAGACAATCAGTCACAGCACAAACCCCACAGCATGGTTACTATGCCAAAACTGTGACATCACATTGCAACACTGTGACACTGAAACACAACACTAACACGACACTGAAACACTGTGATGCTGAAACACAACTGACACAGACATGCACCCAGCCTGCTCTTCACAATCAGAGCACAGACCTGCACCCAGCCTGCTCTTCACAATCAGAGCACAGACCTGCACCCAGCCTGCTCTTCACAATCAGAGCACAGACTTGCACCCAGCCTGCTCTTCACAATCAGAGGCAGACCTGCACCCAGCCTGCTCTTCACAATCAGAGCACTGACCTGCACCCAGCCTGCTCTTCACAATCAGAGCACAGACCTGCACCCAGCCTGCTCTTCACAATCAGAGCACAGACCTGCACCCAGCCTGCTCTTCACAATCAGAGCACAGACCTGCACCCAGCCTGTTCTTCAATCAGAGGCAGACCTGCACCCAGCCTGCTCTTCACAATCAGAGGACAGACATGCACCCAGCATGCTCTTCACAATCAGAGGCAGACTTTCACCCAGCCTGTTCTTCAATCAGAGGCAGACCTGCACCCAGCCTGCTCTTCACAATCAGAGGCAGACCTGCACCCAGCCTGTTCTTCAATCAGAGGCAGACCTGCACCCAGCCTGCTCTTCACAATCAGAGGACAGACCTGCACCCAGCCTGCTCTTCACAATCAGAGCACAGACCTGCACCCAGCCTGCTCTTCACAATCAGAGGCAGACCTGAACCCAGCCTGCTCTTCACAATCAGAGGCAGACCTGCACCCAGCCTGCTCTTTCCAATCAGAGCACAGACCTGCACCCAGCCTGCTCTTCCCAATCAGAGCACAGACCTGCACCCAGCCTGCTCTTCCCAATCAGAGCACAGACCTGCACCCAGCCTGCTCTTCACAATCAGAGCACAGACCTGCACCCAGCCTGCTCTTCACAATCAGACGACAGACCTGCACCCAGCCTGCTCTTCACAATCAGAGGCAGACCTGCACCCAGCCGGCTCTTTATCACACAAGGAGGGGTGTGAGTGTGTGCTAAATGGTTTCTAATATTTTGTCCATCCCCTCTAAATATGCTTAAACTCTCACACACAGAGACACAGGCACTCACAAAGCGACAGGCTCAGATACTAACACACACATACACAGTAATACAAACTAACAGTAACACACAGACACACACACACACATAACGACAGGCTCAGACAGTAACACTCAGGCACAGTCAGATTAACATGTTGTGTCAATGCTGACTCGGCTCCTTGCCCCTCCCCCTCTCTCATTCTTATTCTCAGCTCCGCTCACTCTCACACCCCGCTCTCCCCTTCACATCCTCTCCAGCTCCGCTCACTCACACCCGCTCTCCCCTTCACCTCCGCCACTCTCACACCCCGCTCTCCCCTTCACCTCCGCTCACTCTCACACCCCGCCTCCCTTCACCTCCGCCTCACTCACACCCGCTCTCCCCTTCACCTCCGCTCACTCACACCCCGCTCCCCTTCACCTCCTCTCCAGCTCCGCCACTCTCACACCCCGCTTCTCCCTTCACCTCCGCTCACTCACACCTCAGGCTCCCTTCACCTCCTCTCCAGCTCCGCCACTCACACCCTGCTCTCCCTTCACCTCCTCACTCTCACACCCCGCTCCCCTTCACCTCCTCTCCAGCTCCTCCACTCTCACCCCTCTCCCCTTCACATCCTCTCCAGCTCCGCCACTCACACCCCGCTCTCCCCTTCACCTCCGCCACTCTCACACCCCGCTCCCTTCACCTCCTCTCCAGCTCCGCTCACTCTCACACCCCGCTCTCCCCTTCACCTCCTCTCCAGCTCCGCTCACTCTCACACCCCGCTCTCCCCTTCACCTCCTCTCCAGCTCCGCCACTCTCACACCCCGCCTCCCCTTCACCTCCTCTCCAGCTCCGCTCACTCACACCCCGCCTCCCTTCACCTCCTCTCCAGCTCCGCTCACTCACACCCCGCGCTCCCCTTCACATCCTCTCCAGCTCCGCTCACTCACACCTCGCCTCCCTTTCACATCCTCTCCAGCTCCGCTCACTCACACCCCGCTCTCCCCTTCACCTCCGCTCACTCTCACACCCCGCTCTCCCCTTCACCTCCGCTCACTCTCACACCCCACGCTCCCCTTCACCTCCTCTCCAGCTCCGCTCACTCACACCCCGCCTCCCTTCACCTCCTCTCCAGCTCCGCTCACTCTCACACCCGCTCTCCCTTCACCTCCCTTCACCTCTGCCTCACTCACACCTCGCCTCCCCTTCACATCCTCTCCAGCTCCGCTCACTCACACCCCGCTTCTCCCTTCACCTCCGCTCACTCTCACACCCCGCCTCCCTTCACCTCCTCTCCAGCTCCGCCACTCTCACACCCCGCTCTCCCCTTCACCTCCGCTCACTCTCACACCCCGCTCTCCCCTTCACCTCCGCTCACTCACACCCCGCGCTCCCCTTCACCTCCTCTCCAGCTCCGCTCACTCTCACACCCCGCTCTCCCCTTCACCTCCTCACTCTCACACCCCGCTCCCCTTCACCTCCTCTCCAGCTCCGCCACTCTCACACCCCAGCCCTTCACCTCCTCTCCAGCTCCGCTCACTCTCACACCCCGCTCTCCCCTTCACATCCTCTCCAGCTCCGCTCACTCACACCCCGCTCTCCCCTTCACCTCCGCTCACTCTCACACCCCGCGCTCCCCTTCACCTCCTCTCCAGCTCCGCTCACTCTCACACCCCGCTCTCCCCTTCACCTCCTCTCCAGCTCCGCTCACTCTCACACCCCGCTCTCCCCTTCACCTCCTCTCCAGCTCCGCTCACTCACACCCCGCTCTCCCCTTCACCTCTCTCAGCTCCGCTCACTCACACCCCGCTCTCTCCTTCACCTCCTCTCCAGCTCAGCTCACTCACACCCCAGCCCTTCACATCCTCTCCAGCTCCGCTCATCTCACACCTCGCTCTCCCTTTCACATCCTCTCCAGCTCCGCTCACTCACACCCCGCCTCCCTTCACCTCCAGCTCACTCTCACACCCCGCTCTCCCCTTTCACCTCCCTTCACCTCTGCTCACTCACACCTCGCCTCCCCTTCACATCCTCTCCAGCTCCGCCACTCACACCCCGCTCACCCCTTCACCTCCGCTCACTCTCACACCCCGCCTCCCCTTCACCTCCGCTCCACTCTCACCGCCTCCCCTTCACCTCCGCTCACTCACACCCCGCTCTCCCCTTCACCTCCGCCCACTCACACCCCGCTCTCCCCTTCACCTCCTCTCCAGCTCCGGGCTCACTCTCACACCTCGCTCTCCCCTTCACCTCCTCTCCAGCTCTGCTCACTCTCACACCGCCTCTCCCTTCACATCCTCTCCAGCTCCGCCACTCTCACACCCCGCCTCCTCTCCAGCTCCGGCTCACTCACACCCCGCTCTCCCCTTCACCTCCGCTCACTCACACCCCGCTCCCTTCACCTCCTCTCCAGCTCCGCTCACTCACACCCCGCTCTCCCTTCACCTCCGGCCACTCTCACACCCAGCTCCCCTTTCACCTCCTCTCCCAGCTCCGCTCACTCTCACACCCCGCTCTCCCCTTCACATCCTCTCCAGCTCCGCTCACTCACACCCGCCTCCCCTTCACCTCCGCTCACTCTCACACCCCGCGCCCCTTCACCTCCTCTCCAGCTCCGCTCACTCTCACACCCCGCCTCCCCTTCACCTCCTCTCCAGCTCCGCTCACTCTCACACCCCGCTCTCCCCTTCACCTCCTCTCCAGCTCCGCTCACTCACACCCCGCCCCCTTCACATCCTCTCAGCTCCGCTCACTCACACCTCGCCTCCCTTTCACCTCCTCTCCAGCTCCGCTCACTCACCCCCGCTCTCCCCTTCACCTCCGCTCACTCTCACACCCGCTCTCCCCTTCACCTCCCTTCACCTCTGCTCACTCACACCTCGCTCTCCCCTTCACATCCTCTCCAGCTCCGCTCACTCACACCCCGCTCACCCCTTCACCTCCGCCACTCTCACACCCGCTCTCCCTTCACCTCCGCTCACTCTCACACCCCGCTCTCCCCTTCACCTCCGCTCACTCTCACACCCCGCTCTCCCCTTCACCTCCTCTCCAGCTCTGCTCACTCTCACACCTCGCTCTCCCCTTCACCTCCTCTCCAGTTCTGCTCACTCTCACACCTCGCTCTCCCCTTCACATCCTCTCCAGCTCCGCTCACTCTCACACCCTGCTCTCCCCTTCACCTCTGCTCACTCTCACACCCCGCTCTCCCCTTCACCTCCGCTCACTCTCACACCCCGCTCTCCCCTTCACCTCCTCTCCAGCTCCGCTCACTCACACCTCGCCTCCCTTCACCTCCTCTCCAGCTCCGCTCACTCCACACCTCGCCTCCCTTCACTCCTCTCCAGCTCCGCCACTCTCACACCCTGCTCTCCCTTCACCTCTGCTCACTCACACCCTGCTCTCCCCTTCACCTCCGCTCACTCTCACACCCTGCTCTCCCTTCACCTCCGCTCACTCACACCCGCTCTCCCCTTCACCTCCGCTCACTCTCAGACCCCGCTCTCCCTTCACCTCCGCTCACTCTCACCCCGCTCTCCCTTCACCTCCGCCACTCTCACACCCCGCCTCCCTTCACCTCCGCTCACTCTCACACCCTGCTCTCCCCTTCACCTCCGCTCACTCTCACACCCTGCTCTCCCCTTCACCTCCGCTCACTCTCACACCCCGCTCTCCCCTTCACCTCCGCTCACTCTCACACCCCGCTCTCCCCTTCACCTCCGCTCACTCTCACACCCTGCTCTCCCCTTCACCTCCGCTCACTCTCACACCCCGCTCTCCCCTTCACCTCCGCTCACTCTCACACCCCGCTCTCCCCTTCACCTCCGCTCACTCTCACACCCTGCTCTCCCCTTCACCTCCGCTCACTCTCACACCCCGCTCTCCCCTTCACCTCCGCTCACTCTCACACCCCGCTCTCCCCTTCACATCCTCTCCAGTTCTGTCAGCAGACACATTCCCCCTCCCTCCTCATCTCTGCTGGAGCCAGTATAAGGTTTCTTTCATAAGAGAGACTCCTCTGTTAGGTTAAGTTGTCTCTTTGATCTGCTTAAGAACCAGTTCAAATATCAAGTCCTTCAATTGTATGAACAGCTTCAAATCAATATATAGCCCAAGAGCCTGTATTTTATTGGAACCTAAGAGTCTATACGAGTGTATTTTGTATTGTAATGTCAGGAGAATCTTGTGCAAGTCTCTCACTAGTGTATTACTTAGTGCGACTCCCCTCATGTAGACGCTCCTAAATTCTTCTCTTGGGATAACCAGAATTTGGTTGTAGTCTTTCTAAAAGTTTTTATATTTTCTGATTAATCTAGGAATCCATCCTTTATATTTTATAAGGTAGGGAGAAGATGATTTGCTGGTGGTCTGTTTCTTGCACCCTGTTTTATTTAAATAACAGTTGTTAAGATTATCCCACACAATGATAATCTAACTGGGCAGTTTTCATGTATAATCGTATGCTCCTCATTATAGTCCCTCCACAAACTTGCTATTATCCAGCTTCCCTTGATCCCTATAGCTAGGAGGGCTTCCCCCCAGACCCCCCCCACTTTAACCACTGCCAGTCTCCCTCTATCGCTCCCCCTCCCTTCACTCTGACCCCTCCTCTCCTCTCTATTGATCCTTCTGTCAATTAATTCAGGCCACTGATTGATGAGCGCATAGCTGCTAATGTGACTGAAACCCCGAGGGACGGAGAGAGGAGACCAGAGACACACACACCCTGTTTTTTTTCAGTATTTTTCATTAACCTCAACCTGTTCTAACAGCTACAGCGCACAATGGGCACAAAGAGCAAGTTCATTCATGTTCACAAACTCTTTTTAAAACACCATGACTGTTTTTCACATAAATAAAACGATCCTGGCTGCGGGACATGAACACAGCACAGGAGCGGTGAGTTTGCTGGGGCCGGCTGGCTCAGTGCAGCCTGGTTAGACTCTTTACTGACATTGTGAGGATGTTTTCGTGCTGCTGCCTGTAGACTGAGGCTACAGTATGGCTGTGTTCCTGGTTCGATACGAGACAGGAGATAGTGCAGCAGCAGGGTCCACACAGAGACACGGACAGGGAGGTGGAAAAGCAAGACAGGCAGACAGAACTACTATGAGAAAGCGTGACTCACAGCCATAAGGATCGGGGTCAATTCCGGTTCTTCAATTCCAATTCCTTTTTAAAATCCATTTCTAATTCCAATGCCAATGCCTTCAAAAGGAAGGAATATAATTGGAATTAAAAACAGAATTGACCCCACCCTTGACAGCTATCTTCCTCCCCTCATCCCCTCCCCTCCCCTCCCCTCGTCCTCCTCCTCCTCCCTCCCTCCCTCCCTCCGTCCCTCCCCCGTCCTCCTCCCTCATCCTCCTCCCTTCCTCCCTTCCTCCCTCCCTCCCTCGTCCTCCTCCCTTCCCTCCCCCTCCTCCTCCCTTCCCCTCCCCATCCTCCTCCCTTCCCCTCCCCATCCTCCTCCCTCCCCCTCATCCTCCTCCTCCTCCCTCCTCCCTCCGTCCTCCTCCTCCCTTCCCCTCCCTCCTCCTCCTCCTCCTCCTCCCTTCCTCCTCCCTTCCCCTCCCCCCTGACTGCTTTAATACGGCCCGTAAGGACTTTCATATTATAAATGAAAAACGTCAGCCACCGCACACTGGTAACAAGCAGCGTTCAAAAGAGAGAACCCACACGTGACTCCCACCCAGTCTACTAACAGCGAGTGTGAGTGGTAGACGCCTCAAAATGCCTTGTATCACGTTAGCCAATAGAATTACAGTATAACTCGACAGACAGAGGTGATTAAAGTTTAGAACTGCTTGGAATATACACAAGCCCAGCCCGTTTGGGTGGGATTCTGTCATGTTAGCCAATAGTAATACAGTACAGTAGACCTTGGAAAGCATGACGTAAGGTTCGGAAAAAATGGGAGTCACTCAAAATACAACTACTGTGGCAACAAGGTGTTTCTGAACGGAAAAAGAAGGAATCTGAAGCTGAATAGCAAGTTTCAACGTCGCGCAGAGAATTGCAAAATCATCACGTCCCTTTACCGATGGAGAATTTGTAAAAGTATGTGGTGCTGTTTGCAAAGAAAATGAAGATTCCTTTAAAAACGTTTGTTTTTCCAGAATGACTATGCAGAGATGCATAGCAGACATGTCTGGAAATAGCTATGATCAGCTAAAAAGCAAATGCAAAAATATTGTGCATTTCTCTGCTGCTCTGGACGAAAGCAACAATGCCACTGATACAGCCCAACTTTTAATTTTCGTTGGTGGAGTGACAGAAACATTTGAAGTACACCAGGAGCTGGCATCTCTAGTTTCTCTGCATGGCAGATCTGACATCGTTAATGCTTTTAAGAAAGCTGTTGAAGATTTAAATTTGCTGTGGGATAAATTGGTGGGGGTGACAACAGACGATGCTCCGGCTATGGTTGGCAAGACTAACGGTTTTATAGAGTGTTTAAAAAAGCACCTTGGGGATCGAGCTGCGCTGCTGAAGCAGCATCACTGTATAATACACCAGGAGGCCTTGTGTGCAAAACAGAAATGATGGACTTTGTTGTATCCACAGTTAACTTCATTCGTTCACGATCTTTGAATCACCATGAATTTCAGTCTTTTTTAGGAGAATATCGGCACCACCTACGGTGTCCTGATTCATCACACTGAAGTGAGGTGGCTTAGCCAGGGCAACGTCCTAAAGAGGCTCTTTTCACTGCAAAAAGAAATAAAACATTTTCTGCAAGAGAAGGGAAGAGACACGTTTGTCATGGAAGAAAGCGACTGGACTGCAAGTGTCCTGAAAGAACTACATGGGTTTTTGCCAGCAGATTTGAGCAATTCAGCAGCGAGCGAGCCTCTTTTAAGCTCTTCGCGGATCCCTCCTCTGTTGATGCAGAAAGTGTTCCTGACGATCTCCAGCTTGAAGTTATTAAACTGCGGTGTTCCACTGCGCTGAAGAGCAAACACAGGGACTGGCCTCTCCTAGAATTCTACCCATCACTGGACCACAATCAGCTTCCTAATCTCAGCAGAGAAGCTTTGAAATTGCTGTCTTTGTTTGGAAGCACTTATATCTGTGAACAGGTGTTTTCCCTTATGAAGCTAAACAAGTCGCACCTCAGAACAA
Source organism: Acipenser oxyrinchus oxyrinchus (assembly GCA_030684275.1). Lineage (NCBI taxonomy): Eukaryota > Metazoa > Chordata > Actinopteri > Acipenseriformes > Acipenseridae > Acipenser > Acipenser oxyrinchus. The sequence goes on along the minus strand of CM060281.1, from coordinate 5,674,161 downwards.
GGCTGACAGATGATAACCTGTATGCAGTGCTTAGAGTAGCCACCACTTCACTGGAGCCCAATATCCCTCAGCTGGTAACTGACAAGAACTGCAACAGATCTGAAGAAACTGTCTAGAACTGAGTGAAAAAACAGCTACTAACTTGTTCTTAAAGTATAGATCAAGTACTTTTTCTTTTGTAGATGAAATGAAAACACTGCTAATCTCTGTAAAAATAACTTTGCTGTATTTACCGATGACATCAGCATTACAGACCAAAAATCACCAAGGTGGTCTTAAGACATTCCCAATACCTGATATACGAATGTATTCACAGCCAGATTTAGAAAAATTGTCCTCTAAAAAGCTTTAAGCCGTACGTTTCCAAACTTCACTCAGAACAGCCGAGGCTAAATTCCATGTAAGGTGATGCTGGAGTTTAAGACAGAGTAGAGGTGATGCAGGGCTCCAAACAACAACAAGCACAGTACTGGTGATGTGATGCTTGTTTTTATCTATATTCCAACGGTCAAAACTAACCAACAGAAACTATTAAGAAATACCAGCCGTACCCAATGCTTGGTACTGCTCTTTATAAACAATGCACGGGCAGTCCCAAATAATAACACACAAAAATACACACACAGACACAACATACACGGTCCCCAGTCCTTTAGTGAGTGCAGTAGTGCTCGTGGTGAATATATAATGGTGTGCTTTTTAGTGCAGTGATGTTCCGGGTGGGTGCTGGCATCTGGCAACAGCTCCAGAACGTGTTTAGCTGTCTAGCAAACAAGCAACAGTTAGACAAACAGAACAAAACACTCACGATACAATAACACGGGTCCTTCCAGTCTCAATACAAATACCCAAAACAAAGGAACAGATTGCGATTCTCTGCCCTCTTTTATGCTGTCACACATGACCCCTTGGTAAACGAGTGCGACCGCCTCTCCAATCTGCAGCTGCCACATCGTTTCCCTTTCGGGTCAATGCGTTATTGCAACAGAGTCTCGCCCCCTTCCTGGTTGGCCGACTTCCCTTGAACCCTGGGAAAGAACTGTCAGACCAGCCCGTCCAGGGAACTCTGTTCTCGCTGCTTAGTGCCCTGACAGGTCGGGAGGGAGATTTACAACCAAGAATCATTGTATTTCTGAAATAATTGAGAAATAATATTTGGCTGCAAGGCTATATTCGGTGCAATACTGGATTTTCAAAAATGTTAATGCTGGATGTACCCACATGAAACCATTTGGAAAACAATCTGACTATTCACATCTCCTGCCTGGTCCCAAAGAGAATTATTTAAACATTTAAAACAAAAATAAAAATGTTAGGATTAGACAATGATTTAAAACTGGATAAGGGCGTCTGCCAAGAAATAAATAATAATAATAATATAAGATATATCATCCACAAAAAGAGAGAGGCAACTAGCAAGGCTTTAAGTCACATATTCACTGCTTTTGATCATCTGTGCATTGTTTACTACTACTATAACAATAATAACAACGGTTATCATAATCTTTGTTAGATAGCATCTTTCATTATAAGCAGCAGTGTGGAGTAGTGGTTAGGGCTCTGGACTCTTGACCGGAGGGTCGTGGGTTCAATCCCAGGTGGGGGACACTGCTGTTGTACCCTTGAGCAAGGTACTTTACCTAGATTGCTCCAGTAAAAACCCAACTGTATAAATGGGTAATTGTATGTAAAAATAATGTGTAAAAAATAATGTAATTGTATGTAAAAATAATGTGATACCTTGTAACAACTGTAAGTCGCCCTGGATAAAGAAATAAATACTACTAATAAGGATCTTAAAGCTCTTTACCATGCAACTCATGCAAATAAAAACTAAAGCTTAAAAAAATCTGACAGTAGCCTAACACATGCCCTTTTTACATCAAATATAATATCCCAAACCCCTTTTACAATAACAACTATATAAAGACCACAACCATAAAAAAACAAAATCTAACAAAATAACAGGCCACAAACAAAAAATAACACGACAAAATGCATGCAATAAAATAAACAGAAGGCTTTATATTACAGCCAAGTAAAATGGGTGTGTAGTGTCTTTGTAAACACTGATATGAGATTAAACAACTTTCGCTGTATAAGCGCTCACAATTATTTTCAGCAAATCGAGAGATCTTGCTGGAACGCAGGACCGATGAGGGAGGCAGTGCCTGTTGTGGAGCAAATGCTGTTTTTTATCGAGTCTGTAGTGTTTAGTTTGTCAGGTTTGGGAAAAAATAAGGTAATATGCTCATTTTCACTTTGTTTACCTTAGAAATGTCTTAACTGAATCAACCCGTTATTATTATATGATAACATTCTTTAAAAACAAACAAAAAAAGTATTTCTCCCAAAACCAGATAAGATAAATAACAATGAAGACGGAGTGTGAAAAATGCTGTTTCACCAAAAACAGTGAGTGTACTGCGTCCACCCGAGTCTAACACTGTTTTTATTTAATAACAAAAAAGATTACGCTTTTGCAATCTGTGGGGAGAGGGAGGTAAACTATACAATGTTTCAAAATCTTTGCTTTGAGGTGAATTTGTGCAATGACAGGGTTGATGTCGTGACAAAAACATGAGCAACTGAAATCTCCTGGCAGCGAGAAAACAAGTGAACCAGAGAGAGGAGCACAGCCTGCAGGCCAACAGAAGCACACATCAATACACACACACACTCACACACACACACACACACTGACACCAGAGACCCAGAGAGAGGAACACAGCCTGCAAGCCAATCTGAAACCAAAAGACACACACACAGCTAGAGGTCACACACACACAATAATATTAACACGCACAACCTCACCACGTGGTTAATGGTTAATCACACCCGCCCTGGCCAGGCTAACTCATCAGGACAGGTTCTCTGTTTACTCTCTCAGGCCAGCTGTTCAGCAGTGGATTAACAGCCAGAGAGCCTCCTCAGTCAATACAGCAGCATCCCTGCACCACAGAGAGAGAGAGCCCTGCACCACACAGAGACAGAGAGAGAGAGCCCCGCACCACACAGAGACAGAGAGAGAGCTGGCAGACCTGGCTGCCCAAAGAGGATCGGCTCTGTGGTCACTGCGAGACAGGAGAGGTGGAAACTGAGATGCACTTTCTCCTACACTGTATAAAATACAGCCAAATCAGAGAGTCATTCTTCAATAAAATACAACAAAAATATCCTCTTTTCAGACAAATGGCAGACTCAGAGAAACTTGCTGTCCTCCTAGGGGAGGGACACACAGCTCCACTGGCTGCCAAATATGTAGCCGCCTGCCACAACCTGAGGGGCACGCAGTGACACGGCACAATTTAATAGTTTCAATATTATTATTTCAATATTTATTTCAATTTCTGTATTGTTATTATTTATCTTCTATTTTATTTATTATTATTTTGTTACCATTGTTCCTTGTTTGTATATATATGCATCTGTTCATAATATGTATGTATTTGCTTTGGCAACATTGTGGAAAATAAGTCATGCCAATAAAGCACTTTGAATTGAATTGAATTGAATTGAATTGAATTGAGAGAGAGAGAGAGAGAGAGAGAGAGAGAGAGAGAGAGAGAGAGAGAGAGAGAGAGAGAGGAGACCCGAGGGGCATGCAGTGACACGGCACAATTTAACAATTTAATAGTTCCAATATTTATTTTAATTTCTGTATTATTATTATTATTATTATTATTATTTTTTATCTTCTATTTTATTTATTATTATTTTGTGACCATGGTTCCTTGTTTGTACATACTATATATATATATATATATATATATATATATATATATATATATATATATATATATATATATATATACTGTATATATCCATCTGTTCGTAATATGTATGTAATTGCTTTGGTAACACTGTGAAAAATAAGTCATGCCAATAAAGCACTTTGAATTGAATTGAATTGAGAGAGCCTGCACCACACAGAGACAGAGAGAGAGAACCCGCACAACACAGAGACAGAGAGAGAGCCCCGCACCACACAGAGACAGAGAGAGAGAGCCCGCACCACACAGAGACAGAGAGAGAGAGCCCCGCACCACACTGAGTGACAGAGAGAGAGCCCCGCACCACACTGAGACAGAGAGAGCCCTGCACCACACTGAGACAGAGAGCCCCGCACCACACTGAGACAGAGAGAGAGCCCCGCACCACACAGAGACAGAGAGAGAGCCCCGCACCACACAGAGAGAGAGAGAGAGAGCCCGCACCACACAGAGAGAGAGAGAGCCCCGCACCACACTGAGTGACAGAGAGAGAGCCCCGCACCACACTGAGACAGAGAGAGCCCTGCACCACACTGAGACAGAGAGCCCCGCACCACACTGAGACAGAGAGAGAGCCCCGCACCACACAGAGACAGAGAGAGAGCCCCGCACCACACAGAGAGAGAGAGAGAGAGCCCGCACCACACAGAGAGAGAGAGAGCCCCGCACCACACTGAGTGACAGAGAGAGAGCCCCGCACCACACTGAGACAGAGAGAGCCCTGCACCACACTGAGACAGAGAGCCCTGCACCAATCTGAGACAGAGAGAGAGCCCCGCACCACACAGAGACAGAGAGAGAGCCCCGCACCACACTGAATGACAGAGAGAGCCCTGCCCCACACTGACACAGAGCAATAGCCCTCCCCTACACCCCCAGCACATTGAGTGGCAGAGAGACCCCCACCCCACCCCACCAAACTGAGGGGCAGACAGCCCCCCACCAAACTCTGTACACTGGAACTATAGCCTGCAAGCCTCCTCAACTAATACAGCAGCATCCCCGCAGCACACTGAGTGACAAAGAGGTAGAGAATGGGCCAGGACGCTGTGCAATGGGCCAGGATGCTGTGCATATGAACACCTTATTTCTATCTCTGAAGAGGATCAGCTGTGAGCGAGGAGGGGTCGGGACAATACTGCTGTGCTCAGACAATGAGTGAGATCATTGCAAAGCCATGGGTTGCATATCCAGCACCAGCACTGGGAGGAACGAGGGGTTTTCATGTTCCAACAATCTTTCAAAATGCATTTCCAGGTACTCTAACTTTGAATTAGCTGGAGAAGAATAATTCCTACCCTATAAAAGGCTACAAAAAAATCTCCTCTAAAATAAACCTGGTGACACCTACAGAAAGGAGTTAAACACTCTTCCGTAGGATGGTCGTTCTTGATTTCACACCTCATTCACACATGCATTTCCTTTGCACAATATCTTTGATAATCTCATATATAAATTTCAGTTTATAAATTTTAGTGCTGGGGCAAATAGCCGAATACATTGTTTTCCATGCATTCGAAGGCAAAAAAAAATAAAAAAATGTCTGTGTCCACCAGAAATGACACAACGGCTAGAAATGAGAATCCGGATCACAACGGCAGAAATGAGAAATCCGATCACAACGGAGAGAAATGAGAAATCCAGATCACAACGGAGAGAAATGAGAAATCCGGATCACAACGGAGAGAAATGAGAAATCCGGATCACAACGGAGAGAAATGAGAAATCCGGATCACAACGGCGAGAAATGAGAAATCCGGATCACAACGGAGAGAAATGAGAAATCCGGATCACAACGGAGAAATGAGAAATCGGATCACAACGGCGAAATGAGAAATCCAGATCATGGCGAAATGAGAAATCCGGATCACAACGGCGAGAAATGAGAAATCCGGATCACAACGGCGAGAAATGAGAAATCCGGATCACAACGGAGAGAAATGAGAAATCCGGATCACAACGGAGAGAAATGAGAAATCCAGATCACAACGGAGAGAAATGAGAAATCCAGATCACAACGGAGAGAAATGAGAAATCCAGATCACAACGGAGAGAAATGAGAAATCCGGATCACAACGGAGAGAAATGAGAAATCCGGATCACAACGGCGAGAAATGAGAAATCCAGATCACAACGGCGAGAAATGAGAAATCCGGATCACAACGGCGAGAAATGAGAAATCCGGATCACAACGGAGAGAAATGAGAAATCCGGATCACAACGGCGAGAAATGAGAAATCCGGATCACAACGGCGAGAAATGAGAAATCCAGATCACAACGGCGAGAAATGAGAAATCCAGATCACAACGGCGAGAAATGAGAAATCCAGATCACAACGGAGAGAAATGAGAAATCCGGATCACAACGGAGAGAAATGAGAAATCCGGATCACAACGGCGAGAAATGAGAAATCCAGATCACAACGGCGAGAAATGAGAAATCCAGATCACAACGGCGAGAAATGAGAAATCCAGATCACAACGGGCGAAATGAGAAATCCAGATCACAACGGCGAAATGAGAAATCCGGATCACAACGGCGAAATGAGAAATCCGGATCACAACGGCGAAATGAGAAATCCAGATCACAACGGCGAGAAATGAGAAATCCAGATCACAACGGCGAAATGAGAAATCCGGATCACAACGGAGAAATGAGAAATCCAGATCACAACGGAGAGAAATGAGAAATCCGGATCACAACGGCGAGAAATGAGAAATCCGGATCACAACGGAGAGAAATGAGAAATCCGGATCACAACGGAGAGAAATGAGAAATCCAGATCACAACGGCGAGAAATGAGAAATCCAGATCACAACGGAGAGAAATGAGAAATCCGGATCACAACGGCGAGAAATGAGAAATCCGGATCACAACGGCGAGAAATGAGAAATCCGGATCACAACGGAGAGAAATGAGAAATCCGGATCACAACGGCGAGAAATGAGAAATCCGGATCACAACGGAGAGAAATGAGAAATCCAGATCACAACTGAGAGAAATGAGAAATCCGGATCACAACGGAGAGAAATGAGAAATCCAGATCACAACGGAGAGAAATGAGAAATCCAGATCACAACTGAGAGAAATGAGAAATCCGGATCACAACGGGTTTATCTTGCACCGATTTACCATTTTGCCAGAATTTGCACAACAGTTTCTAAAATAGTAAGTGAAGAGAGAACGCTGATGTTTTAGACAGCAAGAAGTGAAGAGAGCAGATCCGGATTCACAGACCGTGATCTCTCCGAAAGCTCAGAGGTTGCTTCAGGTCTGGGAGGAGTCAGAATCAGGGGGACACACGCAGCACCTCACTCAGAAAGGCTTTTTTATATTGTGATGCTATTTTCTGTTACGTGGAACATAATAAAGGAGAATTCAAACGGTGAGTTTTACCCCCTTTTCCACGTTTCAGATTCAGGAAGCGAGTCAAATCAGGGGATACAACACCTCCTTTTAAAAGTGGATTTTATTTGAAGTGTTTATTCAGGTTAAATTTGATAGTTTGGGGGGCTCTAGAGTGGCGCTCCACGTGGAGTGCAGGATGCGCTCTATAGTCTGGACGTCGCCGGTTCGAGTCCAGGGTATTCCACTGCCGACCGAGGACGGGAGCTCCCAGGGGGCGGCGCACAATTGGCCAGGGTGTCCTCGGCTCACCGCGCACCAGCGACCCCTGTAGTCTGGCCGGGCACCTGCAGGCTTGCCTGTAAGCTGCCCAGAGCTGCATTGTCCTCCGACGCTGTAGCTCTGAGGTGGCTGCATGGTGGGCCTGCAGTGTGAAAAGAAGCGGTCGGCTGACGGCACACGCTTCGAAGGACAGTGTGTGTTCGTCTTCGCCCTTCCGAGTCAGCGCAGGGGTGATAGCGGTGAGCTGAGCCTAAAAATAATTGGCTATTCCAAATTGGGAGAAAATTATTTAAAAAAACAATTGGCGACTACTAAATTAAAAAAAATAATAATAATTTATAGTTTGTATTTTCTTGTTCAGCTTAAAAAAAGACATCATTAAACCTCAGTGATGGTGTTATTACTTTATTTAAAATGTGTCAACAGCCATTTTGTGTTTTGCAAAGAAACAGCCATAGCAGGAAATAAAATAAAAATAAAAGTGTATTATTAAGTAATGTTTCTACCTGAAATACACACAAGGTATTTCAGGTAGAAACGAGGTAAACTACTTCATGGCATCCTTTGTCTTGTAGTTAATTGAGTTGAGGAAAGTAAGCTCTACACAACCTAGTCTTAACTATGGAGAGATTTTTCAATGTTCATTCAGTGTTACAGGGTTCCCTCGCCAATGCAGATACTGCTATGCTGTACACAACGCATGACCCCAGTTAAGTCAAGTCACTGTGAATTGCATGATCCAAAGAGACACGCTGAAAAAACACCCGGTATACTGACACCAAAGACTGGAGGAAAATAAACAGAAGAACTGATACAAGTAGCTACTAAATCACGGAAACGCAGAGCAAGATCAAAGTGTTGACCACCAGACACAATATGAATCAATAAAAAAAATATGCACGTGCATCAACATATGAAATTAACAGAATAAGTAAGAGGAAAGCAATATGTTAATAAATTAGGAGGCTGTGTGGTCCAGTGGTTAAAGCAAAGGGCTTGTAACCAGGAGGTCCCCGGTTCAAATCCCACCTCAGCCACTGACTCATTGTGTGACCCTGAGCAAGTCACTTCACCTCCTTGTGCTCCGTCTTTCAGGTGAGACGTAGTTGTAAGTGACTCTGCAGCTGATGCACAGTTCACACACCCTAGTCTCTGTAAGTCGCCTTGGATAAAGGCGTCTGCTAAATAAACAAATAATAATAAACTATAATAATGGAGTAACACACAAACTAACTTTAATAAACTAACTGTCAAACTAAATTAACACAGCACCCCTACACACGTTAAGAAATGCACCAGCAGCACTAGATTAATTATGAATACATGTACAGGACCAATATTCAAGACATACACATTATTTAACAGAATGGTGAAGCAACTCACCATAACGGGAAACACCAAATTGCTTGGAGACTTGTGTCCGAATTAGGTTTTTTTCAAGAGCTTAAACAATTTCAAATTTTCTGTAGCCAGAGAAACCGCGGCGCATTTAGCTGTTTTGTTTACATGCCATTTTGTAGCGATGATGGTGGACTCGTGGAAATCAGAATACGAAATGAGGCAATGATATGACAGCAGTTCAGGAAAGATTGAATAAACCAATCAGCGTGCCTCAGGACACTCTCGCGATGACAAGTCAATTCTGAAAAGACTGAACAAACCATTTGAATTTAAGTTTAATGATGAGTTATCAGATTACAAAGCAGTACTGTATCAGTTGTGAACGAATCACTATCGGTGCCAAAAATGTGTTCTTTTTAGCGAAGTTCCTGTTCCTTTAGGCAGAGCATTTCCAATGGGGAAGATCGGTTTCACACAAGGGTGTTCTGCTGAAGTGTTCTCTTAGGGGTTCCTACACAGACTACTGTACGAAGGTTCTTAGCACGTTTCCTCACCATCAGACAAGTGGTTCTCTAGCTATGTTACAATGTAAGTGTGGCAGACACAGACAGAGCCTCCACACACCGCCACATCCTGATACATCCAATATACCTTGAGCTAAAGAAGATTCGTAACAAGTTTGATCACAATCAGACAAGTGGAGTACAGTGTGTACAGTGTGTACAGTGTGTGTAGTATACCGTGTACAGTGTGTAGTGTACAGTGTGTAGTGTACAGTGTGTGTAGAGTGTACAGTGTGTAGTGTACAGTGTGTGTAGAGTGTACAGTGTGTAGTGTACAGTGTGTGTAGAGTGTACAGTGTGTAGTGTACAGTGTGTAGTGTAGTGTGTAGTGTACAGTGTGTAGTGTACAGTGTGTAGTGTAGTGTGTAGTGTACAGTGTGTGTAGTATACCATGTACAGTGTGTAGTGTACAGTGTGTGTAGTATACCATGTACAGTGTGTAGTGTACAGTGTGTAGTGTACAGTGTGTGTAGAGTGTACAGTGTGTAGTGTACAGTGTGTGTAGAGTGTACAGTGTGTGTAGAGTGTGTAGTGTACAGTGTGTGGAGTGTACAGTGTGTAGTGTACAGTGTGTAGTGTAGTGTGTAGTGTACAGTGTGTGTAGAGTGTACAGTGTGTGTAGAGTGTACAGTGTGTAGTGTACAGTGTGTGTAGAGTGTACAGTGTGTAGTGTACAGTGTGTAGTGTAGTGTGTAGTGTACAGTGTGTAGTGTAGTGTGTAGTGTACAGTGTGTGTAGAGTGTACAGTGTGTAGTGTACAGTGTGTAGTGTAGTGTGTAGTGTACAGTGTGTAGTGTACAGTGTGTGTAGAGTGTAGTGTGTAGTGTACGGTGTGTAGTGTAGTGTGTAGTGTACAGTGTGTAGTGTAGTGTGTAGTGTACAGTGTGTAGTGTACAGTGTGTAGTGTACAGTGTGTGTAGTGTACAGTGTGTGTAGAGTGTAGTGTGTAGTGTACAGTGTGTAGTGTACAGTGTGTAGTGTACAGTGTGTAGTGTACAGTGTGTAGTGTACAGTGTGTGTAGAGTGTACAGTGTGTAGTGTACAGTGTGTAGTGTACAGTGTGTAGTGTACAGTGTGTGTAGAGTGTACAGTGTGTAGTGTACAGTGTGTGTAGAGTGTACAGTGTGTGTAGTGTACAGTGTGTGTAGTGTACAGTGTGTGGAGTGTACAGTGTGTGGAGTGTACAGTGTGTGGAGTGTACAGTGTGTAGTGTAGTGTGTAGTGTACAGTGTGTAGTGTAGAGTGTGTGTAGAGTGTACAGTGTGTAGTGTACAGTGTGTGTAGTGTACAGTGTGTAGTGTACAGTGTGTTGAGTGTACAGTGTGTGTAGAGTGTACAGTGTGTAGTGTACGGTGTGTGGAGTGTACAGATATTAGATATTTGGCAAAATGAATGTCATTTAAAACATATTGAAATCAGCCACCTCTGCCACACACAGACAGAGACAGACTAACACAGTGATAGAGTGACACACTGACGCACAGGGAAACACTGACGCACACTGAAACACAGGCACACTGAAACACAGGCACACACACAGAGTGAAGCAGTGAAGCACAAGGCCTGGCTCCAGTGCTCAGTATAACCAGGCCGGGCCAGCACTGGGGTTCAGGGCAGTCTACTAAAGGGTTAACAGGACACCAAGCTTCCTGACTCCACTCAATTCATCCATTCAATTCACTGACACCCTCCCCTCCCCCTTCTGTGCCAATACATCACACTCAAGATCTCAAAAAACCTGCTACCTCTGAGAGAGGCAAGGGAGGGACATGGGTCAGTTTAATTCAGCACTGGAGTGGAGTGCCCTGGGCTTGGTGTTTATATATCATTCCAGCAGTATCAGCTTTAATCCATCTCAGCACACCCTGCCAATGCAAATCCTGTGTGCATGCATGTATGTGTGCTTGCATGTATGCATGCATATAAAAGCTCCGTGAGTCTCTGTTTCTCTTGACTGCACAGAACCATACAAGCAGATACTGTATATCAAAAAGATACCGTGACACACACACGTCTACAACCCGCGGTGTATATTATCTGCTAAACGAGGTGCACATACATACATACATACATACATACATACATACATGTCACCAATGACACAAGCTGGGCCCGCACACACGTATATTAACATGTATGACATGTCCACCGGTTGTCTGGTGTGCGCACATAACTCAACATTAACTATTACGGTGGGTTATTTTCTCCTTGATAAAACGATTTTTGTATTAATGTAGCAGCAGTACAGCCATGTATGTGATGCGGAGCCGCAAGACAACAATATACGGAGCGCGTCCGTGCTGTAGACACGCTCTGCAGCATAGCAATATACTCGACTACAAAACACAGTGCGTTCATAATGCCTCATGCACATGCACTACATTATATAACACAGATATCGCATTACCTTCTACTAGCTGTGTAATTGCCCTCGATAATACCATAATTAATGCTTTCGAGTGCAATTAATACCCTAAGATTAGAATTACAAGCGCCTCCTGTGCAAAACTGAATCCACAAGACGCGTATTAGAATGATTACTACTGTGAGATACAGAGAGGGGTCACAATGCTAGTGTTGCACTCCTGCATTCATTCTATATAGGCCTGCCTTGTATTATATACATCAAGGACTCCCCCACCCACCCCACACACACACCCCGCCGGTAAACCAAGCACCACAAATCATAAACACAAAACAAGAACAACAACAACAACAACAACAATAATAATAATAATAATAATAATAATAATAATAATAATAATAATAATAATAATAATAATGTGCTTACATGATCTGCATTTCGTTCATTCCCGGAAGGTAGCGCCGATCTGGATGACATGTTCCCTGAGTGCGAGTGTGTCTCTCTCTATATATATTAAATTATATTTATATAGCGCTAGCTCTCTCTCTCTCATGTATATATTTACAGAATCCGTTCAGTTCTAAAGCACACAGTTGTCATTCTCTCCACTCTCCTGAATCGATGGATGTCGCTAAGCCCCCGGGTTTCTTTTCCCTGTATAGCCGGGCTGCGTCTCCTCAGTTGATCCGCATTTTTGGGTGGTTGGGGGTGAAATAAAAAAACATGGAACAACGACAGACCCACACGAAAGAATCAGCGCACAGCGTTCACGAATGAGGGGAGATATCCGAGGCTTTCCATCATTACTATTATTAGAATTGTACAAATGAGAACAATAATAAGAATAATGACAATAGCAGAATACTGACTTCATCAATTCGTATTGTGCGCATCGCCGGATTTACAAGAAAAACAACCACAATCTGGAATATCTGGTGGATCCGTTTTAACGTGTATCTAATAATAATAATAATAATAATACAATATATTAAAATATACCCCCCTGTCTTATTAAAACATCCTCGCGTTCTGCTATTGAAAGATAAATAAACGAACCGACCCCCCCATTTTGCATAAATTTCTCTCTCGCACAGTCTATCTATTGAGTTGCCAGTGGAAAAACATTCAGAGACATTTACAAAATCAAATCCGCGTTTAAAAACACGCCGGCTTTCCTAAACTGAGGGGGGAAAGCTTCGATTAAAGACGGACTTCATCTCCGCCATAGAGACTCCCTTGTTTTTTAGAAGGTGAATATGTATCGAAATTGCTCAGTTAAAAAAAATATCCATCCCGGAGCCATAGGAGAGAGAGGGCGAAGGAAGCGCGTCAAGCAGGCTTGGGCAGGGCTGGAAACAGACTGCCCCCCTCCCCTTAAACAGACAGCGCACCTTTCCATATACCAAGCCGGGGCCGAGAGCGTCATGAAGACGTGAACACCGAACCGGCGTGTATGTAAACCACGCGGAATGGGTTTTAAAATAATCTGTGCCCTCTTACTGGCAACATAATGGAATGCAAACCAGCTTTCAAACCCATTATATTACCTCTTATTAGCTTTATTAACAGTATCACTGGTTGATAATGTAGCTTTATTAACAGCATCACTGGTTGATAATGTAGCTTTATTAACAGTATCACTGGTTGATAATGTAGCTTTATTAACAGTATCACTGTTTGATAATGTCGCTTTATTAACAGTATCACTGTTTGATAATGTCGCTTTATTAACAGTATCACTGTTTGATAATGTCGCTTTATTAACAGTATCACTGGTCCTCTGTTATTGTGCTATTGAGAATCGTTTGGTTTCCACTTGGTTTTTTTTAACATTAATTCAGGATTTGCAGATATTTCAAACACAGCGCTGTATAGGAGGGGAGAAGGGCAGGGGTAATATTGATGCGTTACATGCAATGGATTTTTAAAATCTTTGACAGGTGTCTTTCACAATGTCTTCGGGGGAGAGAGAGCGATGAGTGAGGAGAGGTGAGGTGAGGTGAGGTGAGGTGAGGTGAGGTGAGGTGAGATCAGGGCAGGGCAGGGCAGGGCAGGGCAGGGCAGGCAGGCTCATGCAGTGTGCTGTGCCCTCATTTCCACAGACTGATCAATACCCTGGACAGTTCAATACAGTTCAATACAGCTCTTCAATGTGAGCAGAGCGCTGTGACCGATTATTACCCTCCGATGGAGACCTGTTATATGTATACAGATTGACACCATGGAGAATGTAGAATTGTAGTCTATGTTGCCATGGAAACAGAACGCCATATTGAACACAAATATATCCTTGTAATAGTTACCTACACTGCTGTGCAAAAGTCTTAGACACGTTGCAACCTTGACTTGCATAAAGAAGAAAACACATTGAGTGAAATCTCTCGCATCACTCGATTTTCAAGGTGTGGTATCCGAAGCATAATCAACAAGTCCAGAGAAACATCATCTGTAATTGACAAACCCAGGACTGGAAGACCCAAAAAGCTGTCTAACAAGGATGAGCAATACTTGAAGATAATATCCTTAAGGAATAGAAAGAAGACAAGCATTGAATTTACAACAGAACTGGCAGAAGGCACAGGTGTCGTTGTCCATTGTACATGTTCCCAGGGCCGCTGAGAGCCGTCACGGGCCCCGGGAAAGGATTGCCCCATACCTCATACCTGCAGTCTTAGCAGTGCCCGAGGAAGATCTTTTCAAGTGATACAGTATTTTGATAATGGGTTTGAAGGAAGCTGTCAACGACGTGTAGAGGTTTCAATATCTCAATTCAAATCTGCAGCAGGATCGTTTACTTTTTCTCAAAGTAGTTCTGTTTAAGTTATTTAAAGTGTTGCTATACACTATTTTATTTATCCCGTGCCAAAAATAAACCACTCATCTCTGCTCTTAACTGATAACCTGTATTAGTAAATATATTTGTATTTTAAGCAGTATAACCGATCATTCTCTAATTGTGTTTACCACCAGCTGAAGAAAGTACTTTATTTATTTTACACAATATAATTTTTCTAACAAACTGCTGCACCACGTTGTTTTGAGCAAATTATAGATCTTAATAGAATAATTCATCCTGTGGTATATACTGTATAGGGTTCTTTTAAATTATAGATCTTAATAGAATAATTCATCCTGTGGTATATACTGTTTAGGGTTCTTTTAAATTATAGATCTTAATAGAATAATTCATCCTGTGGTATATACTGTTTAGGGTTCTTTTAAATTATGATTGTCTTGTCAATCGTCTTGTGCAGGGCTACTTGTAAAACATTTTCTATATTAAAAAAAAAAATCCCCCTTCACCAGGGCCCCTTCAGGCGTTCTTCGGGCGTTGGGCCCTGGGAAATTCCCCGTCCTCCCGCCCTGTCAGTGGGCCTGCATGTTCCTCTTCGAATACGAGTATTGGGCCCAGCGTTCAATTATTACCGTATTACTTTGCCCTTGAATAAGTGGCGCACACAGATATCAGATTTGTAATAGACGCCGTCCTTGAATAAGCGCCTTTCCAAAAAGGAAAAGAGACCCTCGAACGACCAGAAATTATGTCGGTCTGAAGTATGAACCAACCTTCAGTTTAATTTTTGCAAAGTTGCCTTTCAAATCTACAGTAATTAGTCACATTCAAAAAGTGATTATTTTTGGGTCCATGTGGCATATACAGTGCCTATAGAAAGTCTACACCCCCTTTCAAAATGTTCACCTTTTGTTGCCTTATAGCCTGGAATTAAAATGCATTAAAATAGTTTTTTTTCATTTATCTACACATCCTACCCCACAACTTCCAAGTGAAAAAAATATTCTAGAAATCTGTAGAAAATTAATTAAAAATAAAAACTGAAATAGCTTGGTTGGATAAGTGTCCACCCCCCTTGTAATAGCAATCCTAAATTAGCTCAGGTGTAACCAATCGCCTTCAGAATCACAAACCAAGTTAAGTGGCCTCGACCTGTGTTAAATTGTAGTGATTCACATGATTTCAGGATAAATTCAGCAGTTCATGTAGGTTCCCTCTGCTGGGTAGTGCATTTCAAAGCAAAGACTCAACCATGAGCACCAAGGAGCTTTCAAAAGAACTCCGGGACAAAGTTGTTGAAAGGCACAGATCAGGGGATGGGTATAAAAAAATATCAAATTGAATATCCCTTGGAGCACGATCGAGGTGATTATTAAGAAGTGGAAGGTGTATGGCACCACCAAGACCCTGCCTAGATCAGGCCGTCCCTCCAAACTGGATGACCAAGCAAGAAGGAGACAGATCAGAGAGGATACCAAGAGGTTACAGGCTTTTATGGCCAAGGCTGGTCAAAGCATGCATGTGACAACAATATCCCAAGCACCCCACAAATCTGGCCTGTATGGTAGGGTGGCAAGAAGGAAGCCATTACTCAAGAAAGCCCACCTTGAATCCTGTTTGAAGTATGCAAAAAAACACTCAGGAGATTCTGTAGCCATGTGGCAAAACGTTTTGTGGTCTGACGAAACTAAAATGGAACTTTTTGGTCTAAATGCAAAGTGTTATGTTTGGCACAAACCCAACACAGTGCATCACCCAAAGAACACCATCCCTACTGTGAAGCATGGTGGTGGCAGCATCATGTTATGGGGATGTTTCTCATCGGAAGGGACTGGGGCACTTGTCAGGATAGAAGGGAAAATGAATGGAGCAAAGTACAGAGAAGTCCTTGAGGAAAACCTGCTGCCCTCTGCAAGAAAGCTGAAACTGGGACGGAAGTTCACCTTTCAGCATGACAACGACCCAAAGCACACAGCCAAATCTACACTGGAGTGGCTGAGGAACAAAAAGGTAAATGTCCTTGAGTGGCCCAGTCAGAGCCCCGACCTAAATCCAATCGAAAATTTGTGGCATGACTGTCAAGGAACTTGACAGAGCTTGATCAGTTTTGTAAAGAAGAATGGTCAAATATTGCCAAATCTAGGTGTGCAAAGTTGGTAGAGACCTATCCCAACAGACTCACAGCTGTAATTGATGCCAAAGGTGCTTCCACCAAGTATTAACTCAGGGGGGTGGAGACTTATCCAATTATGATCTTTCAGTTTTGTATTTTTAATATATAATTTTGTTCTCAATAAAAACTTTTTCCCCTTAACAGTGTGGAGTATGGTGTGTAGATAAGTGGAAAAAAATCCTCATTTAAATGCATGAAACTCTGAGGCACCGACACAACAAAATGTGAAAAAAGTTCAAGGGGGTGTAGCCTTTCTATAGGCTCTGTACACACCTCCCTCCCCCCAAGATCTACCAAATAAAAATACTACGTGTTTGCACAATTAACTCCTGTCCAGTATGTGAATCCTTCACAGGTCATTGTTGGATCAGTGGTTTTGGTTTCTTGGTCAATGATACTTTGAGAGAGGCGAAAACAGATTTACTTTAAACACAAAAGGAACCAGGTTCGTACCTAACTGATTAATTCTAAACAAATGTATCCAAATCTGTTCTCCTGCTGTCGTGGAAAAGTCAAAAGGAGAGAATCAGCTTGGTATTCTATGACCTTGACCTGGAGAGTGAAAAATGAAAGCATCATTTTAGTGTCCTCGCCCCACTTTGCGGGTTGCAGACCCGATTGGACAATTAGACAAAACTTAAATAGGATGTTACATGATAGTGTGACGGGGAACCCCCCACCCCGGCTGTATTTGGTTATTTTCGCAGTGTGGGTTATGAGCACAGGTGATTGAAGATGTATGGTGGTATTTGGGCACAGCTGCAGATAAAAGCAGCACGAACGTCTCACTTGGGGGCTGGTGTGTTCAGAGGCGGAATGGGAGAAAACCAAAGAGAATAAACAATTACTGCATGGCTGGGTATCCACCAGCACCATACGTGTTTGTTTTCTTCCATGTTTGTTTTGTCTGGTGCAGTGCAGCTCAGCTCAGCTCAGTACAGTGCAGTGCAGTGCAGTGCAGTGCAGTGCAGTTCCGTAAGTATAGTACAGCTCAATGCAGTGCAGCTCAGTACAGTGCAGTGCAGCTCAGCTCAGTACAGTGCAGTACAGTGCAGCACAATGCAGTACAATGCAGTGCAGCACAGCTCAGTACAGTCAGTTAAACAGAAAGTACTGATTAGAGGAGAAACCTCAAAATGGAGCGAGGTAACCAGTGGTGTACCACAGGGATCAGTATTAGGTCCTCTGCTATTCCTTATCTACATTAATGATTCAGATTCTGGTATAGTAAGCAAACTTGTTAAATTTGCAGACGACGCAAAAATAGGAGGAGTGGCAAACACTGTTGCAGCAGCAAAGGTCATTCAAAATGATCTAGACAGCATTCAGAACTGGGCAGACACATGGCAAATTAAATTTAATAGAGAAAAGTGTAAAGTATTGCATGCAGGCAATAAAAATGTGCATCATAAATATCATATGGGAGATAATGAAATTGAAGAAGGGAACTATGAAAAAGACCTAGGAGTTTATGTTGAAATGTCTTCATCTAGACAATGTGGGGAAGCTATAAAAAAGGCCAACAAGATGCTCGGATATATTGTGAGGAGTATTGAATTTAAATCAGGGGAAGTAATGTTAAAACTTTACAATGCATTAGTAAGACCTCACCTAGAATACTGTGTTCAGTTCTGGTCACCTCGTTACAAAAAGGATATTGCTGCTCTAGAAAGAGTGCAAAGAAGAGCAACCAGAATTATCCCGGGTTTAAAAGGCATGTCATATGCAGACAGGCTAAAAGAATTGAATCTATTCAGTCTTGAACAAAGAAGACTATGCATGATCTGATTCAAACATTCAAAATCCTAAAAGGTATAGACAATGTCAACCCAGGGGACTTCTTTGACCTGAAAAAAGAAACAAGGACCAGGGGTCACAAATGGAGATTAGATAAAGGGGCATTCAGAACAGAAAATAGGAGGCACTTTTTTACACACAGAATTGTGAGGGTCTGGAACCAACTCCCCAGTAATGTTGTTGAAGCTGACACCCTGGGATCCTTCAAGAAGCTGCTTGATGAGATTCTGGGATCAATAAGCTACTAATAACCAAACGAGCAAGATGGGCTGAATGGCCTCCTCTCGTTTGTAAACTTTCTTATGTTCTTATGTTCTTATGTTCAGCTCAGTGCAGTACAGTGCAGCTCAGCACAGTGCAGTGCAGCTCAGTACAGTGCAGTTCAGTTGAGCCCAGCTCAATGCAGTACAGTGCAGTGCAGTGCAGTGCAATTCAGCTCAGTGCAGTTCAGCTCAGTGCAGTACAGTGTAGTGCAGCTCAGTACAGTGCAGTTCAGTTGCAGTTCAGCTCAGTGCAGTGCACTTCAGTGCAGTGCAGTTCAGCTCAGTGCAGTTCAGTGCAGTGCAGTACAGTGCAGTTCAGCTCAGTGCAGTTCAGTACAGTGTAGTGTCGTTCAGTAGAGTGCAGTGCAGTGCAGTTCAGCTCAGTGCAGTGCAGTTCAGAGCAGTGCAGTGCAGTGCAGTTCAGCTCAGTGCAGTTCAGCTCAGTGCAGTTCTGTACAGTGCAGCGTGGTTCAGTAGAGTGCAGTGCAGTTCAGCTCAGCACAGTTCAGTTCAGTGCAGTACAGCTCAGTGCAAATCAGTACAGTACAGTGCAGCGCAATGCAGTACAATGTAGTGCAGTTCAGTAGTGCAGTGCAGTTCAGTACAGTACAGTACAGAGCAGTGCAGTGCAACCACCTGGATTCTGAAAGATATGTACACTAGGACATTTTAGGACAGTTTAGGACAATTCAACTCGTGCCCCAATGCATTCTGGTAAGTATAGTTCTGCTGGTAAAGGTACCTGAGACAGGTAAAACGTACCAGCATGCATCAGGGTGTGAGTTGAAAAGCCTGACCTATACATGGAGTCCTATGGTAACTTTACTCTTGCAGTATTTGGGTCCAGTAGACTTGATTTTCTCTTTCTCTGTATCCTTTATTATTCTGCTGACCTTAAGCCCCAGCCTTACCCCTAACCCGAAATAACAGGACTGCAAACTAATATAAGCTGGTCAGACCAACTTACAACAAAAACAGAAAGGAGGTTGATAATTCAATTAAACACAATGACACCTCTAGGATTACATGAAAGAAGCCTGTCTAGAAGATGAACAATATTTTTGTAGGTAAATGGAGAGCTAATATCTTTCTTTTTTTTCAAGAACCACATTTATACAACCTTAAACACAAACCAAAATCCATATATATAGCTGCAAATATTCTGACAGCTCATACAATGGCTCCCCCTTGTGGTGAAACTGAATTCTGCTCAATTGCAAATGTATACCTCCAGCAAACCACAAACCATAAACCACAAACCATAAACCATGTACCATAACCCATAAACCACAAACCACAAACCATAAACCATAAACCACAAACCATAAACCACAAACCATAAACCATAAACCATAAACCACAAACCATAAACCATAAACCATAAATCACAAACCATAAACCACAAACCATAAACCATAAACCATAAACCACAAACCACAAACCATAAACCATAAACCATAAACCATAAACCACAAACCATAAACCATAAACCATAAACCACAAACCATAAACCACAAACCATAAACCATAAACCATAAACCACAAACCATAAACCACAAACCATAAACCATAAACCATAAACCACAAACCACAAACCATAAACCATAAACCACAAACCACAAACCATAAACCATAAACCACAAACCACAAACCATAAACCATAAACCACAAACCATAAACCACAAACCATAAACCATAAACCATAAACCACAAACCATAAACCACAAACCATAAACCACAAACCATAAACCACAAACCATAAACCATAAACCACAAACCACAAACCATAAACCACAAACCACAAACCACAAACCACAAACCATAAACCACAAACCATAAACCATAAACCATAAACCATAAACCACAAACCATAAACCATAAACCATAAACCACAAACCATAAACCATAAACCATAAACCATAAACCATAAACTATAAACCATAAACTGTAAACCGTAGCACCAGATATCCTGTTTGAAGGAACACTCCTGTTTGAATGAACACTCCTGTTTGAATGAAGACTCCTGTTTGAATGAACACTCCTGTTTGAATGAAGACTCCTGTTTGAATGAAGACTCCTGTTTGAATGAACACTCCTGTTTGAATGAACACTCCTGTTTGAATGAAGACTCCTGTTTGAATGAAGACTCCGTTTGAAAAACACTCCTGTTTGAATGAACACTCCTGTTTGAATGAAGACTCCTGTTTGAATGAAGACTCCGTTTGAAAAACACTCCTGTTTGAATGAACACTCCTGTTTGAATGAACACTCCTGTTTGAATGAAGACTCCTGTTTGAATGAACACTCCTGTTTGAATGAAGACTCCTGTTTGAATGAAGACTCCTGTTTGAATGAACACTCCTGTTTGAATGAAGACTCCTGTTTGAATGAAGACCGTTTGAAAAACACTCCTGTTTGAATGAACACTCCTGTTTGAATGAAGACTCCTGTTTGAATGAAGACTCCTGTTTGAATGAACACTCCTGTTTGAATGAAGACTCCTGTTTGAATGAACACTCCTGTTTGAAAAACACTCCTGTTTGAATGAAGACTCCTGTTTGAATGAAGACTCCTGTTTGAATGAAGACTCCTGTTTGAATGAAGACTCCGTTTGAAAAACACTCCTGTTTGAATGAACACTCCTGTTTGAATGAAGACTCCTGTTTGAATGAAGACTCCTGTTTGAATGAACACTCCTGTTTGAATGAAGACTCCTGTTTGAATGAACACTCCTGTTTGAAAAACACTCCTGTTTGAATGAAGACTCCTGTTTGAATGAAGACTCCTGTTTGAATGAAGACTCCGTTTGAAAAACACTCCTGTTTGAATGAACACTCCTGTTTGAATGAAGACTCCTGTTTGAATGAAGACTCCTGTTTGAATGAACACTCCTGTTTGAATGAAGACTCCTGTTTGAATGAACACTCCTGTTTGAAAAACACTCCTGTTTGAATGAAGACTCCTGTTTGAATGAAGACTCCTGTTTGAATGAAGACTCCTGTTTGAATGAAGACTCCGTTTGAAAAACACTCCTGTTTGAATGAACACTCCTGTTTGAATGAAGACTCCTGTTTGAATGAAGACTCCGTTTGAAAAACACTCCTGTTTGAATGAACACTCCTGTTTGAATGAACACTCCTGTTTGAATGAACACTCCTGTTTGAAAAACACTCCTGTTTGAATGAACACTCCTGTTTGAATGAAGACTCCTGTTTGAATGAAGACTCCTGTTTGAATGAACACTCCTGTTTGAAGGAACACTCCTGTTTGAATGAAGACTCCTGTTTGAATGAACACTCCTGTTTGAATGAAGACTCCTGTTTGAATGAACACTCCTGTTTGAATGAAGACTCCTGTTTGAATGAAGACTCCGTTTGAAAAACACTCCTGTTTGAATGAACACTCCTGTTTGAATGAAGACTCCTGTTTGAATGAAGACTCCTGTTTGAATGAACACTCCTGTTTGAATGAAGACTCCTGTTTGAATGAACACTCCTGTTTGAATGAAGACTCCTGTTTGAATGAAGACTCCGTTTGAAAAACACTCCTGTTTGAATGAACACTCCTGTTTGAATGACGACTCCTGTTTGAATGAAGACTCCTGTTTGAATGAAGACTCCTGTTTGAATGAACACTCCTGTTTGAAAAACACTCCTGTTTGAATGAAGACTCCTGTTTGAATGAAGACTCCTGTTTGAAGGAACACTCCTGTTTGAATGAACACTCCTGTTTGAATGAAGACTCCTGTTTGAAAAACACTCCTGTTTGAATGAAGACTCCTGTTTGAATGAAGACTCCTGTTTGAAGGAACACTCCTGTTTGAATGAAGACTCCTGTTTGAAGGAACACTCCTGTTTGAATGAAGACTCCTGTTTGAATGAAGACTCCTGTTTGAATGAAGACTCCTGTTTGAATGAACACTCCTGTTTGAATGAAGACTCCTGTTTGAATGAACACTCCTGTTTGAATGAAGACTCCTGTTTGAATCAACACTCCTGTTTGAATGAAGACTCCTGTTTGAATGAACACTCCTGTTTGAAGGAACACTCCTGTTTGAAGGAACACTCCTGTTTGAAAAACACTCCTGTTTGAATGAAGACTCCTGTTTGAATGAAGACTCCTGTTTGAATGAAGACTCCTGTTTGAAAAACACTCCTGTTTGAATGAACACTCCTGTTTGAATGAAGACTCCTGTTTGAATGAAGACTCCTGTTTGAATCAACACTCCTGTTTGAAGGAACACTCCTGTTTGAAAAACACTCCTGTTTGAATGAAGACTCCTGTTTGAATGAAGACTCCTGTTTGAATGAACACTCCTGTTTGAAGGAACACTCCTGTTTGAAGGAACACTCCTGTTCACAGTCATGAAGATCCAAAACAAATCCTGGCTCTATCAAGGGAGAGCCCAGGTATGTTTTATTATATCATAAAGTGACATAATGATGGTCAGAATCTCTTCCGATGAACCTTGAACCCACAATCCTGCACCACCGCCACTGTAATAGGGGTGTGGGAACCCGCTGATTGTATTTGCTTACTGTTCCAATTGCAGTGTCAGGTAACCACCACTAGGGTACCAGCAATGGCAGTCCTAGTGCGAGGTTTAATAAACACAAAACATTCCAAACAAAACACTGTACAAAAGCACAACTAGAAAATAAAAGTTTGCCAGGCAGTGGTCGAGCGCTACTCCCCTAGACAGGAGGTCCCGCCCCTGGAACAGCCTCCCTGCCCCTCCTCTCTGTACTGATCCCCTCAGCTATGTCCCTATTCTGTCCAGTACTAGCGATGCTGAATAACACACACACTGATCCCTCATGGAGATTGCTGATTCAGTATACATGACGCATCCCATACAGGTCTCATTAAGTTGGTTGCCATCTATAATAGTTCTGCAAGGTTTATATTGAGTGCAGATTGCCCCCAGCATCACTGTGCTCTGTAGGAAAGTTTAGGGTGGCTCAGTCTGGACAATAGAAGGTTCTGTCATTGTATGTTTAGTTCAAGCATCTCATCTCTGGATTTCATTGCCTTTCGAATATAAAAAGAGCCACTTCACAATACCTTTTAAAATCCCTCAGAAATATGTATTTGAAATCTGTCCAGGGCTGCAAATCCTGGAAATATGGACTCTGACCAGGATCATGGAAATTGGAATTGTTCTATTTTAAGCGTTGCTGTTAGGAATCCTCGACGTTTCAGACACGGACAGTAACGAAGCGGAATGATTTCACACGTGACCTGTGAGTGTTGCTGTTAGGAATCCTCGACGTTTCAGACACGGACAGTACCGTGTTCACGGTACGCTGTTTCAGGCAAACCGAAAAGAACAGTTTTTGAAAATATTTTTATACACAAAATGATAAAGTAAGCCTGCAATGATGTCCCATGCAATTAATATGAACCTGACATGTGCTCCTACTGGGAAGCATTGCCTACCCAGTCAGTGGAGCAGTATGAGGGGCCGTTCAATTCAAAATTTCAACTTTCTGGCTATAACATATAACAGAATGGATATAGCATATATCAGAATGGATATAACATATGTTAGAATGGGTATAACATATATCAGAATGGGTATAGCATATATCAGAATGGATATAGCATATGTTAGAATGGGTATAACATATATCAGAATGGGTATAGCATATATCAGAATGGATATAGCATATATCAGAATGGATATAGCATATATCAGAATGGGTATAGCATATATCAGAATGGGTATAGCATATATCAGAATGGATATAGCATATATCAGAATGGATATAGCATATATCAGAATGGGTATAGCATATATCAGAATGGATATAGCATATATCAGAATGGGTATAGCATATATCAGAATGGATATAGCATATATCAGAATGGGTATAGCATATATCAGAATGGGTATAGCATATATCAGAATGGATATAGCATATACCAGAATGGGTATAGCATATATCAGAATGGATATAGCATTTTTCTCAGGATAATTCTCAGGATCCTAACTGTATTTGTGAAGAGACACTAGTTGCAGATGAAATACTTGGATGTTCCTCTGAACCTGTGACTTCCAATCCAGATGGTCTGCATAATGCTGGAATCGCATTTCCATACTATCTAGGCTTGGACAGTAATGATGTTCATGCAGTACAGGATGTTTGTGTTTCTGCAGACTCTGTACTAACACAGACACCAGTGTCATTTGGTGTAGAGGCATCTAAAATACACACTACACTATTTCAGTCTACATCTGCCATGACTTTGGAAACTAATGTTCTGGAGAAAGAAGGATCAGATTGTTACAAGTAAGATATTGCTTCATTTTTCTCAGTTTGTCACCAGAAATGTAACACCAGCTTTGTTACCATTGAATTTAGGAGGAACGTGTATGTAAGCAGAAGAGTTTCAATAAAATATTTTTTTTATTTATTTCTATTTTAGGCAGTATACATCACTTATCTATGATTGTATTGAGCTTAATTCTTCAAGTGATGAAGAAGGAGTACAGTTTGCTGAGAATTCATCTGTCTGCTCACATGATGGGTATTTTTTTCAAAATATTTATAATGTGTCAAAATGATCGCATTTCTCCCACTAATATTTTCGCAATCCTCAAGTGAACCCTATCGTATACAGACAAAAAATATAGTGTTTTATATTTTTAGCAAAAGTTGTGTTCACAAGCACAATGTATTAGCTACCTAAATGTTTTTTTCTTTTATAGAGATCAAGTAACTCTTCATGATGTTATCACAAATCTTGCCCTACAAATAGATGAAGATGCAGTTTCAAAGTTCAATATTGATAGAATAAATATATGAATGGTGCACTTTGTGGATTTAAGCGCAAAACATACAAGCCAGAAAACAGAATGTCTGTAATGTTTACTGACTCAGATGGCAACTCGGAAGGAGCTGTGGACAGAGGTGGTCCTACAAGGGAATTTCTAACTTTATTAATGCAAACACTACAGAACAGTAAAATATTTGAAGGTTCAGAAGACTGGAAAAATTTGACCTGCGATTCCCAAGGTAATTGCAGTTTTAGGTATTTAATTCGTTTTTAATCTTAATTTTCTTGCAATACACCCATCTATAATTTTTTCACATGCTTCATTCTTTTATGTATTTCAATAGCATTACGTGATGATGATAACTTTCTGGCTGGAAGAATTATAGCCGTATCTTTGGTGCATGGCGGACCATCCCCCAACTTTTTTTCTCGGACATTATATGACAGTCTAGCCTATGACCCTCAGCAGGTCACACCTTCTGTGAAAGACATCTGTGATCGTGATATTGCAGAGATCATTTTGGAGGTGTGTTCAAAGTTTTAACTTGAATACATTTAATGAGAATCCGTGTATCAGTATTAATAATAATACTAATGTATTATTGGAAAATATTACTCTTTAGTAATATTTTACTAAAATATTACTAAAGGAGGCTGTGTGGTCCAGTGGTTAAAGAAAAGGGCTTGTAACCAGGAGGTCCCCGGTTCAAATCCCACCTCATCCACTGACTCATTGTGTGACCCTGAGCAAGTCACTTAACCTCCTTGTGCTCCGTCTTTTGGGTGAGACGTAATTGTAAGTGACTTTGCAGCTGATGCATAGTTCACACACCCTAGTCTCTGTAAGTCGCCTTGGATAAAGGTGTCTGCTAAATAAACAAATAATAATACATAGATTTGTTGTGTGTTAGCAGTTTGTGACTATTGCCATGCTTCATGTTATTCTCATACACTCCCCCCCAGTAGTTTTTATAAAGGTTTGGCTGGTATGATGTTGTCATACCAATTCTGGGTTAAGTTTTATACTCATGTTTTGACTTTTTCAGATGGAGAATGTGTCAACACTAGAGGGGCTTAAAGATGTTGCAGCCAAGCACTGCAACCTTCTGCATGTGGCAGGATGTTACCGCTATTTACAACATCTGCAAGACAGAGATGTACTTGTACAAGACTTCATGAAGTGGTATGTTTGTGGCCGAGCAAGAAATTCCCTGGAAAGGTACATTTATTTTGTCATGCATTTCAGTAGATTACTATATTTATACTTGTCAGTTGAAAACATGAGTATATTAAATATGGAGTGAGAGTGTAGCAAATACCTGTTCAACCATTTAATGAATGCTTACATTAGCAATATTCACATTGAACTGTGAGTAATAGTTTGTTTAGATTTATAAAACATGTTGTTACGTACACTGTCACAGTAAAGATAGAAAATATTCTGTGTAGTTTTATAAGAAATATCTGAACTGATGTCCAACTTTATTTATGAGTACAGTATGTGTTGACTGGTCACTAACATGAAGAAAGAAGCAGGCATTCTGTTTTTCATGTACTTTATATATGTTTCCTAGATTAAAAGAGGGATTGAAGACGCTTGGTGTGCTTGACGCCATTGTTGCACATCCTGTTCTTTTTGCCAATTCATTTTGCTGGAGGGAGGAAGTGCTCACATCTGAACAGTTTTCAGAATTGTTCAAAATATCATTCAGCACTGCTGGAAGTAATAAAAGACGTGAGGAACAAAGAATTGTGGGCTACTGGAGAGATTACCTACAGGATGTGGAAGGTAAAGATAATGTACTTGCAGCAATGTGGAAGGCCTGCTGGGTCATTGCAGCTGACAAAGTGGATATGGGTTAAATGTAATATGTACTTTTTGTGCAAGAAAGTTTAAGATTACCTTCACCCAAAATCCCTGTATACAGCTAGGTTGAGTCACTTGTCACCTGAAGCTGTCCTCGGAACCAAATCTTCATACCAAAATCGTAATCCCCAAAACTGTAATAAGCCAAACACGATAAAATGCTTGCAGTCAAACACGCAGCCTAATAATATACACCTGCTAATAAGCAAGTAATTAGTTTCATATTGAAGGGATCAAGTTTGTTGCACCTAAGGTGACTAGCCATGGCCATCAATTGCAGACTTGCCATTCTGAGATATAAACTCTGGCTCAGACCTATATGAAAGACATTTACTATATTATGGTATTCATAAAGGTGACAGTTGCGGGGCTGGGACAAGACCTAAAGCATTGTCAATTTTTACAACATTAATTGTTTTCTGTACCACAGCCACCAGCAAACTTTGGGGGGAAAAAATGTAGGAATATTTAACGTTTAAAAAAATAAATACACATTTTTGGTATTTGGATAAAGTGTTGGAATATAAAAATACCACAAATACCTTAATATCCCTTTTTACAGTGTGGTAATGTAAAATGATTTTAAAGAATATGATGTAATCCATGTGTATAATTTTGCAAAAGCAAGTTTCTTTGATGCACAACACTTGTTTATGCATTTATATAATTATTTACTTTTATTTTTCACTTTTTATTTTCAGATGCGGAGTCCAACGTGTCATTAAGACAGATTCTAGCATTCATTACAGGAGCAGACAAAGAGCCGCCTCTTGGTTTTCAACCACAACCGTCTGTTGAGTTCCTGCATGAGAATAATGAAGGATTTGTCTCCAACTTTCCACAAGCTAACACATGCTGCAATATTTTAAAGCTACCAATTTTGAAGTCCTTTGATGAATTTAAGAAGCAGATGGATTTTGCTATTCTCAACTCTCCAGGCTTTGGTCACCCATGAGGCAATCCTTCATACTCTTACCAACTCCATGTTCAGTTGGACAGTTTGGGACAGTTCAGGCTTTTTAACTCGCATCTCAATGCATTTAGGTCTGTTTTACATCTCGGGTACCTCATTACTTGTTTAAGAGAAGTAGTACTGCACTTAACAGAATGCAATGAAGTGTGAGTTAAAAAGCCTGAACTGTCCCACTGAACATGGAGTCATATGGTCGCCTTAAGTATAAAACAGTTCAGTGCAAATGTTTGGGACAACCACACTATTGTACAATTCTTTCTGGTTTGGTTAATTTAACAAGATGTGGTTGTAAACCAGTTTTTGACACATGGTTGTTTAGTCTAAATGCAAGTTAATAAGAATCTTCATTGATTTTATAAGGCACCTGCAGCCAGAAAGCTGTTGCATGTTTATAGAAAGGGTTGCCATTGTTCTCATGTCCTCAATGAGCCACCATAGAAATGTTTGTGTACTAGCAGCTATTTGTTTGCAAAATGTCATTTGTGTCAACAACGTAATTCACACATTTTTAGTTAATGAAAGATACGTTTTCATAATTATCGATGTGGGTATGCAAAATTTTCTTAACAAAAAGGAATGTAATGTGACTGTTTGCCAAATTTGCTTATAGACAAATGGTCTCAAAAGACAAATTCATTTTATTACAATTTCTTCATAGATATTCAATATCAATCAGATTATTTACCTTTTCTGCAAATGTATTGCAAACGTTTGCCCGCGATTGCAGTTTAACAAAAACAGGAAGTGCACAGAAATGTATTGTTTTATTTTTAAAATAATTGTTTCGCACTGTGAATTTAGTTACCTAAACAATTTGCTCATACTCCAGAAGTTTACATGTGTATATATGGTGTACTGCTATAGTAATTTGGCCATCCCGATAAATTGTTAGTTAATGTTAGTTTGGTTCTGAAATTGACTAATAAAAACAAAAGCGATATACTTTATTGTAGTGCTTGGTTGAGCCACCTTTTGCAGTGCAAAGAGCCTCTGACCTGCATTGAATCTACAAGGTGTTGCGTCATTCTTTGGTCCAGGTTTCTCCAGATCAGTGCGAGTCTCCTTTAGTTCCAACATATTGGTGTGTGTGATGTGGATGGGTTTATCTCCGCTGACGATCCAGGCACTTACACAGGTGCTCAATTGGAATTGTGTCTGGGCTGTGGGGCACCCATGGAAGAAGTTCAATGCCTTCATTCCTTTTCAGACTGTGGCCACACAAGACACATTACTAGATGTTTATTGAAGGATATGTCAATTCTGCAGGGTGCATTAACATTTGAAAGAAAAATCTACTGCTGTGCCAAGATTTGATGCCCATACTCTTCAGGAGGATAGCGCTACATACCACTCCTTACATGTGACCAGTCTGGAAGAGAAATCAAATCAAAGCATTCCACTTTTTTCCCCTCGGTGCTCCAAAGCCCAGACATCAGTCCGATTGAGCACCTGTGGCAGTATCTGGATTGTCAGTGGCGAGCTACCAATCCCAAGCTATTGCAACTAAAGGAAACTCAAACATGGATATGGAGAAACCTGAAGCACAGCATGGAACACTAGGTACTGTAGATTACAAAAACAGAAGAAATAACTGGTAAAAATGTTGTGTTTTAACTTGTCAACACAGTTATGGTTTTTATAAAGAGGTTACTTGATTATTATAAAAACTGGAAAGTAAAACAATTGTAGATGTTGAATGAGAATTGAAAGCAACAATTTTGATCACATACTTTGACAGGTTCTTTTGTTAAGTGCATGAATATTTGAAAATTAATAATTTGAAATAAAATGACTAGTTGATTTATTACATTTTTAAAGTAAATGTTTTTGCATTACAATATTTGTTTTCTATCATTTTATTTAGCAATTCACTTTGTAGGTATTACTGAGCCCATTGGCATCGTATAAGTAAGATGTGAATGCTATTAGATTTAAAAATAATGCATGTCTGTTTCTGAAGAAAATGTGTAATATTTAAAATTAAATGGTTACAGTGGAAATAAACACACAAACTGAAGATAAAACGCAAGGTATACAGGATTACATGGACATTTTTAACATGCACAAAAATAAAACCAAGGCTTATTTTGTTCTTCTATCATATGGATGACTTAGAAAAGAAAAAAGTATGTTTTCAAAAAATAATTTTATTTCTCTTCCATACTTACATTGTCTCTGGCTAGATTTGCACCTTTAAACTTTTACAATTACTTGCAGAAAATCTGGAGAAGATTTTGCTGTGGAGCAAAAAGCTTTGAAAATCACCCTGATAATCTTCCATCTATCTGAGGTGCATACCGTGTTACCATAGTACAGTTCAATTTGATGAACATTCTTGCACTCTTCAAATGTAATATTTGATGAGCAGTAGAAAGATTTTTTTGTACCTCTATGTGACTTCAAACATCACGCTTCATAACCAAAAATGCTCTGTAAAATATGACACGTGAACATATAATGATCTATTCCATAATTTAAATCATCAGTGCTCGGATCTACCATTGACTGGAGGCAGTTTATTTGCTCTTCAGACAGCAGTGTATTTTCATGCAATATATGGTCATTGGTATCATAGTCTGGATTTTGAGCACCATTGATATAATATTCTGATACAGGCACATCATGAAGAACAGTACTGTTCTGCAACATTCCTTCAGTCCACAACTGGTAAGGAGAACGATGTCCTTCAGTACTCAAGGTGTGGTTATTCCACTGGTGCACAAATTCTGTAACAGATCTATTGATCTTGCCCAAGTAAACATAATGAAGAGCATAAATGTGGTACCCTCTTATAGATTCTAATATTCCCTGATTTTCCATCCAGCGAAACAAGTCACTGTAGTAGTGTATGACCACTCTGTTGAGCTCTGCCCACAGCCGCTCAATTCGTTGGTTATGAACACTTCTTCCCGCTATGAAGCTACCTCTATTTACACCCCTCATAGTAATCATAAAGCGGGCAACTCGAATATTCTCTCCCCTAGATCCCCTAACTCGGTATGGTAGTCCAAATTTAGATACTCCATCTTCAAACAGTGTTAAAACTGTTTGGGACAAATTATTTGTGCAACATTTTAAGTAGATGAGAAGTCGACTGAAGCCATCCACACATCCATGGAAAATAAATCTCCATGACACTAGCTTGTGGTTACCATCAATGTGCCTGTGGAAACAATAGAAACTCAATTTAATTACAAATACAAGCTTCAACGTGGATATTTATAATTATGCATGCATGCTGTTGAGGACAGTATTTTCCACCTCTTGTGGCTCCAATAATACAAATGTCCTCCTTGGGTTGTGCTATATTTTAAAATAATAAAATGCCAACTTGAATTATAACTGACAACTGAAGGGAAAACAATTATGAAGTTATTTTTCATAAGGATATGGTAGTCAGTAACAAACTTCTTACATGTAAACTACTGTACGTCTATGCAGATATTTGTGGCATTTTTAACCTGTCCTTGACCATTAGGTGGTCTTTTATCACATACAAGCTTGCAGAGGTGGGCCAAAATAAATAATCTATATAAAAAGATATTAATTTAAATAACTATGCAGCATAGGTTGTGTTACATATCTTGTTTGGTAATATTTTATTAAACTACTGCGAGCAGCAAGCTTTCTATATGACATATTAGGGCGAGACAATGTCAGGAAATGGTTTAAAAAAAATATGCATACCATAAATGATTTGGCCCGGGCACATTGTAAACTCTGCGTCTAATTGCTCTTCGTTTTCTTACAGCTCTTCCAACTGGATCTAAAATAGAAAGCCGCTCCCGAACCCTCCACCTTTACACTCTCACTCCTCTCTGCACAAGACTGCCCCTGACAGAGCTTTCTCCAGCATTGGGAGTAAGAGACAAAACGTGTTGGATTTCATCATCAAGAATGTGATTACTCATGTCAGAAAATCTGTTGTGATGCGAGGTATCCATTGTCAACATGTAACACAACAGCATTTCATTGTTTAAATAAGTACATTCATATATGTGTATTTCCTTGTAAAGAAAGCTGTACTTTTTACCTTGGTATTCCCACGTGTCCTTGTCTTGCTGCCACGGTTCTGTAGGTAGAGTCGCAAGTATTTACTTGCATAGAGTCAATATTAATGCGTAAAGATTCACCTGCACATTTCAGATTTCTGTGAATTTGTTCAAAGATGGAAATCAAACTTGGATGTTGAATATCAGCGTAGAAAAAAGAAATAAGAATTGCTGCTATAATTTCGAGATGACTCTCTAGTTTAAGAAACAAAACTTCCATCAGTGTTATGTCTCTACCAAGTTCTGCTTGCTCTAGGCGTCTCAAACACGACTTCAAAGAAACTAAAAACTCCTCAATATCGATTATTGATGCTACACATGTGTTAATCGGCAAACAGAAAAGAAAACAGCAAAACATAAAATGAATAAACGCCATGATAGGATTACCTTCGCCGCTGCACTTCACTTTTCCGACCCCTTTAATTGTGTGTATATATATATGGTACGTTTATACAGTTTGTCGACTAAATCAATTACAGATTTCGCGGACTCTGCCATTACTGAAGATAATTATGAAAGGACGGTCACAGATGCACATGCATTTGCTGTCACGTGTCAATTCTTAAAAAAAAAAAAAGTTTGATGTATTCAGTTTGCTGTATATCCACAAAAGTTTGATATATGCTATACCCATTCTAACATATGCTATATCCATTCTGATATATGGTATATCCATTCTGATATATGCTATACCCATTCTGATATATGCTATATCCATTCTGATATATGGTATATCCATTCTGATATATGCTATACCCATTCTGATATATGCTATATCCATTGTGATATATGCTATACCCATTCTGATATATGTTATATCCATTCTGATATATGCTATACCCATTCTGATATATGCTATATCCATTCTGATATATGCTATACCCATTCTGATATATGCTATATCCATTCTGATATATGCTATACCCATTCTAACATATGCTATATCCATTCTGATATATGCTATACCCATTCTAACATATGCTATATCCATTCTGATATATGCTATACCCATTCTAACATATGCTATATCCATTCTGATATATGGTATATCCATTCTGATATATGCTATACCCATTCTGATATATGCTATATCCATTCTGATATATGCTATACCCATTCTGATATATGCTATATCCATTCTGATATATGCTATACCCATTCTGATATATGCTATATCCATTCTGATATATGCTATACCCATTCTGATATATGCTATATCCATTCTGATATATGCTATACCCATTCTGATATATGCTATATCCATTCTGATATATGCTATACCCATTCTGATATATGCTATACCCATTCTGATATATGCTATATCCATTCTGATATATGCTATACCCATTCTGATATATGCTATACCCATTCTGGTATATGCTATATCCATTCTGATATATGCTATACCCATTCTGATATATGCTATATCCATTCTGATATATGCTATACCCATTCTGATATATGCTATATCCATTCTGATATATGCTATACCCATTCTGATATATGCTATATCCATTCTGATATATGCTATACCCATTCTGATATATGCTATATCCATTCTGATATATGCTATACCCATTCTGATATATGCTATACCCATTCTGATATATGCTATATCCATTCTGATATATGCTATATCCATTCTGATATATGCTATACCCATTCTGATATATGCTATATCCATTCTGATATATGCTATACCCATTCTGATATATGCTATATCCATTCTGATATATGCTATACCCATTCTGATATATGCTATATCCATTCTGATATATGCTATACCCATTCTGATATATGCTATACCCATTCTGATATATGCTATATCCATTCTGATATATGCTATATCCATTCTGATATATGCTATATCCATTCTGATATATGC
Source organism: Acipenser oxyrinchus oxyrinchus (assembly GCA_030684275.1). Taxonomy (NCBI): domain Eukaryota; kingdom Metazoa; phylum Chordata; class Actinopteri; order Acipenseriformes; family Acipenseridae; genus Acipenser; species Acipenser oxyrinchus. The sequence goes on along the minus strand of CM060281.1, from coordinate 5,639,907 downwards.
TATATCCATTCTGATATATGCTATACCCATTCTGATATATGCTATATCCATTCTGATATATGCTATACCCATTCTGATATATGCTATACCCATTCTAACATATGCTATATCCATTCTGATATATGCTATACCCATTCTAACATATGCTATATCCATTCTGATATATGCTATACCCATTCTGATATATGCTATATCCATTCTGATATATGCTATATCCATTCTGATATATGCTATACCCATTCTGATATATGCTATATCCATTCTGATATATGCTATACCCATTCTGATATATGCTATATCCATTCTGATATATGCTATACCCATTCTGATATATGCTATATCCATTCTGATATATGCTATACCCATTCTGATATATGCTATATCCATTCTGATATATGCTATACCCATTCTGATATATGCTATATCCATTCTGATATATGCTATACCCATTCTGATATATGCTATATCCATTCTGATATATGCTATATCCATTCTGATATATGCTATATCCATTCTGATATATGCTATACCCATTCTGATATATGCTATATCCATTCTGATATATGCTATACCCATTCCAACATATGCTATATCCATTCTGATATATGGTATATCCATTCTGATATATGCTATACCCATTCTGATATATGCTATATCCATTCTGATATATGCTATACCCATTCTGATATATGGTATATCCATTCTGATATATGCTATACCCATTCTGATATATGGTATATCCATTCTGATATATGCTATACCCATTCTGATATATGCTATACCCATTCTGATATATGCTATATCCATTCTGATATATGCTATATCCATTCTGATATATGCTATATCCATTCTGATATATGCTATACCCATTCTGATATATGCTATATCCATTCTGATATATGCTATACCCATTCTGATATATGCTATACCCATTCTGATATATGCTATATCCATTCTGATATATGCTATACCCATTCTGATATATGGTATATCCATTCTGATATATGCTATACCCATTCTGATATATGCTATATCCATTCTGATATATGCTATATCCATTCTGATATATGCTATATCCATTCTGATATATGCTATACCCATTCTGATATATGCTATATCCATTCTGATATATGCTATATCCATTCTGATATATGCTATATCCATTCTGATATATGCTATACCCATTCTGATATATGCTATATCCATTCTGATATATGCTATACCCATTCTGTTATATGTTATACCCATTCTAACATATGCTATATCCATTCTGATATATGTTATACCCATTCTGGTATATGCTATACCCATTCTGATATATGCTATATCAATTCTGATATATGTTATACCCATTCTGTTATATGTTATACCCATTCTAACATATGCTATACCCATTCTGATATATGCTATATCCATTCTGATATATGCTATACACATTTTGATAAATGCTATACCCATTCTAACATATGCTATATCCATTCTGATATATGCTATACCCTTTCTGATATATGCTATACCCATTCTGATATATGATATATCCATTCTGATATATGCTATACCCATTCTGATATATGCTATACCCATTCTGATATATACTATATCCATTCTGATATATGCTATACCAATTCTGATATATGGTATATCCATTCTGATATATGCTATACCCATTCTGATATATGCTATACCCATTCTGATATATGCTATACCCATTCTGATATATGCTATACCCATTCTGATATATGCTATATCCATTCTGATATATGCTATATCCATTCTGTTATATGCTATACCCATTCTGATATATGCTATATCCATTCTGATATATGGTATATCCATTCAGATATATGCTATACCCATTCTGATATATGGTATTTCCATTCTGATATATGCTATACCCATTCTGATATATGGTATATCCATTCTGATATATGCTATACCCATTCTGATATATGCTATATCCATTCTGATATATGCTATATCCATTCTGATATATGCTATACCCATTCTGATATATGCTATATCCATTCTGATATATGCTATACCCATTCTGATATATGCTATATCCATTCTGATATATGCTATACCCATTCTGATATATGCTATACCCATTCTAACATATGCTATATCCATTCTGATATATGCTATACCCATTCTGTTATATGCTATACCCATTCTGATATATGCTATATCCATTCTGATATATGTTATACCCATTCTAACATATGCTATATCCATTCTGATATATGCTATACCCATTCTGGTATATGCTATACCCATTCTGATATATGCTATACCCATTCTGATATATGCTATATCCATTCTGATATATGTTATACCCATTCTGTTATATGCTATACCCATTCTGATATATGCTATACCCATTCTGATATATGCTATACCCATTCTGATATATGCTATACACATTCTGTTATATGTTATACCCATTCTAACATATGCTATACCCATTCTGATATATGCTATACCCATTCTGATATATGCTATACACATTCTGTTATATGTTATACCCATTCTAACATATGCTATACCCATTCTGATATATGCTATACCCATTCTGATATATGCTATACCCATTCTGATATATGCTATACCCATTCTGATATATGCTATATCCATTCTGATATATGCTATATCCATTCTGTTATATGCTATACCCATTCTGATATATGCTATATCCATTCTGATATATGGTATATCCATTCTGATATATGCTATACCCATTCTGATATATGGTATATCCATTCTGATATATACTATACCCATTCTGATATATGGTATATCCATTCTGATATATGCTATACCCATTCTGATATATGCTATACCCATTCTGATATATGCTATATCCATTCTGATATATGCTATATCCATTCTAACATATGCTATGCCCATTCTGATATATGGTATATCCATTCTGATATATGCTATACCCATTCTGATATATGCTATACCCATTCTGATATATGCTATATCCATTCTGATATATGCTATACCCATTCTGATATATGCTATATCCATTCTGATATATGCTATACCCATTCTGATATATGCTATACCCATTCTGATATATGCTATATCCATTCTGATATATGCTATATCCATTCTAACATATGCTATACCCATTCTGATATATGGTATATCCATTCTGATATATGCTATACCCATTCTGATATATGCTATACCCATTCTGATATATGCTATATCCATTCTGATATATGCTATATCCATTCTGTTATATGCTATACCCATTCTGATATATGCTATATCCATTCTGATATATGGTATATCCATTCTGATATATGCTATACCCATTCTGATATATGGTATATCCATTCTGATATATGCTATACCCATTCTGATATATGGTATATCCATTCTGATATATGCTATACCCATTCTGATATATGCTATACCCATTCTGATATATGGTATATCCATTCTGATATATGCTATACCCATTCTGATATATGCTATACTGTGGCAAAGTGCCCCCGTGTGTATTTTGTGTTACGTGTTGTGTGTAAATGTTGGTGTATAGTCATCGGTACACGGGATATAAACGGGTCTGTGTTTCACTTGTGATTTAAAAATGTAGATTTATATTTAGGCACGGAGGGCACAAATCACTTCACGTGCTAGTTAAAATGTAATGTGTGGTCACGGGAGTGCACTTAATTAATTCACGTGCAGTTGTACCGAGATTCCAATTGAATGATTGACTAGCAATCGAGTCTCGGTACAACTGCATAAAAACAGCATGTTTTCACTCACTCGGGGTTGGGTGTTCGAGAGTGGAGAACGGAGAGAGAGAGGAGAGAGAAATATTTACAAACAATTGCTATCGCGTGCTGGTAGGACCAGCACGATACTTGTTTGTTTGTTTACTCACCGTGTTTGTGTGTCTGTCCGTCCACCGTTTGTTTAGTGTTAGTTCGTTTTGTTTATGTCTGTTTATTTTGGCGAAAGTGCCGTGTCCTGTGTTTTTGTTACAACCGTTTATTTTTCTGTTTGATTATTAAACCCCAAGTCTCTGTCTGTTCTGTGTTCCTGCTTCTGCCGTGACGTCACCGCTCAGCCAGCTTGTCACACGTGGTGTCAGAACCGGGAGCTACAGCGCCTCCAGGACTCAGGCCAGAGCAGGAACCGCAATTTGGGGTTTAAAAAAAAAAAAACCCAACAACAACAACAAAAAAAAAAAAAAAAAAATGGAAGGCTGGAACTGGAGAGATGGCTGCCAGGATCTGGAGGTCCTCCTCGGTGGTCTAGAGGACCAAGGCTGGTGCCTTGCCTGTGGGGAGTTCGGGCACCCGGTGGTGCGCTGCCCCTACCAAGAGGGAGAGGAGGAACTGGCCCAGGATAGGAAGGTGAGGAGGAGGCAGAGAAGGGGAAAGGGGAAGAGGAAGGCTGAGTGTCCACAGCCCAAGTGGGAGGAGCCTGAGTGTCCACAGCCCAAGCGGGAGGAGCCCGAACGTCCTACGCCTGAGTGGGAGGAGCCCGAACGTCCTACGCCTGAGTGGGAGGAGCCCGAACGTTCTACACCTGAATGGGAGGAGCCCGAACGTCCTACGCCTGAATGGGAGGAGTCGGTGCGTCCACAGCCCAAGAGGGAGGAGTCGGTGCGTCCACAGCCCAAGAGGGAGGAGTCGGTGCGTCCACAGCCCAAGAGGGAGGAGTCGGTGCGTCCACAGCCCAAGAGGGAGGAGTCGGTGCGTCCACAGCCCAAGACACGGAAGGTAGAGCGTCCACAGCCCCAGTCTCCACCAGCAGAGGGTGAATTCCTGCTGGGTCCACCTCCATTGCCATGGGAGGACTGCTTGCAGCTCCCACCTCCACCAGCAGAGGGTGAATTCCTGCTGGTCCCGCCTCCGCCACCTCCATTGGCAGGAGCAGAGCAGCAGGAGCTGCCTCTGCCTCCGCCACTTCCATCGGCAGAGCAGCAGGAGCTGCCTCTGCCTCCGCCACCTCCACCGGCAGGAGCAGAGCAGCAGGAGCTGCCTCTGCCTCCGCCACTTCCATCGGCAGAGCAGCAGGAGCTGCCTCTGCCTCCGCCACCTCCATCGGCAGGAGCAGAGCAGCAGGAGCTGCCTCTGCCTCCGCCACCTCCATCGGCAGGAGCAGAGCAGCAGGAGCTGCCTCTGCCTCCGCCAACCCCACCAGCAGAGGATGAATGCCTGCTGGTAACACTTCCCCACCAGCAGAGGATGAATGCCTGCTGGTATCACTTCCCCACCAGCAGAGGAGGAATGCCTGCTGGTAACACTTCCCCACCAGCAGAGGAGGAATGCCTGCTGGTATTACTTCCCCACCAGCAGAGGATGAATGCCTGCTGGTAACACTTTCCCCACCAGCAGAGGAGGGATGCCTGCTGGTATCATTTCCCCACCGTCTCGAGGAGAGGAGCAGGAGCTGCCTCTCCCTTCACCAGAAGGACCCGGACTAGATGCTGGCGGTCCTCGGCAGCCCTTGCATAGGCTGCTGAGGGAAGCACGGGAAGAACCGCCCGCCGCAGAGGCCGAGAAGAGGCCAACACCTGCACCCCAGCTAGTCCTGACTCCCTGCCCCGCTCGCCCAAGGATGCCTGCCCCGCCGCCCAAGGATGCCTGCCCCGCCGCCCAAGGATGCCTGCCCCGCTTCGCCCAAGGATGCCTGCCCGCTCGCCCAAGGATGCCTGCCTCGCCGCCCAAGGATGCCTGCCTCGCCGCCCAAGGATGCCTGCCTCGCCGCCCAAGGATGCCTGCCTCGCCGCCCAAGGATGCCTGCCCCGCTTCGCCCAAGGATGCCTGCCCCGCCGCCCAAGGATGCCTGCCCCGCCGCCCAAGGATGCCTGCCCGCCGCCCAAGGATGCCTGCCTCGCTTGCCCAAGGATGCCTGCCTCGCCGCCCAAGGATGCCTGCCTCGCCGCCCAGGGATGCCTGCCTCGCCGCCCAGGGATGCCTGCCTCGCCGCCCAAGGATGCCTGCCTCGCTCGCCCAAGGATGCCTGCCTCGCTCGCCCAAGGATGCTTGCCTCGCCGCCAAGGATGCTTGCCTTGCATCGCCTGGGGTTGCCAGCCGCTCCGCATCGCCTGGGGTTGCCAGCCGCTCCGCATCGCCTGGGGTTGCCAGCCGCTCCGCATCGCCTGGGGTTGCCAGCCGCTCCGCATCGCCTGGGGTTGCCAGCCGCTCCGCATCGCCTGGGGTTGCCAGCCGCTCCGCATCGCCTGGGGCTGCCTTTTGCTCCACACAGGGTACAGGGTACGAGGGAGAAGTGGAGCTCCCGCTGCCGCCTCTATGGCCAGGGGCTCCCCTCCCGAGTTCGCCTCCCGAGGGTCCGCTGCTGCTGCCGTCGCCTCCCGAGGGTCCGCTGCTGCTGCCGCCGCCTCCCGAGGGTCCGCTGCCGCCGCCTGGGGTCGCCAGGGATCCTGCTTCGCCTGGGGTAGTCGAGGGTCCTGCTTCGCCTGGGGTCGCTACACTATGGCCAGAACCCCATGAAGGGGAGCTGTCGGCCATGAAGAAAGGGGAGGTCAGGAGACCAGCTCCCCAGCCGCATTTCCGTGGCAGGAAACACGGTGGCCAGAGCCCCACGGAGGGGAGCTAGCGGCCACGAAGGAGGGGGCAGGTCAGGAGACCCGCTCCCTCGCAGCAGTTTCGCTGCGGAAGTGGGTGGCCGGCGCCCACGGAGGGGAACTGCCGGCCATGAAGAAGGGGGAGGTCAGGAGACCAGCTTCCCCGCAGCAGTTTCGCTGCCGGAGATTGTGTGGTCGGAGCCCCACGGAGGGGAACTGCCGGCCATGAAGAAGGGGGAGGTCAGGAGACCAGCTCCCCAGCTGCACTTTCGCGGCAGGAGATAGTGTGGCTGAAGCCCCGAAGAGGGAGCTGCCAGCCACGAAGAATTGGGGGTGCCAGACATTTCACCATGGCCACCCCCAGAAACAACTTGCTTCCCCTCTTCCGGGACTTTGGGACTGAGGGGAGGTGGCCATTGAGGCCATGTGTGCTTTGCACAAGGGGGTATATGTGGCAAAGTGCCCCCGTGTGTATTTTGTGTTACGTGTTGTGTGTAAATGTTGGTGTATAGTCATCGGTACACGGGATATAAACGGGTCTGTGTTTCACTTGTGATTTAAAATGTAGATTTATATTTAGGCACGGAGGGCACAAATCACTTCACGTGCTAGTTAAAATGTAATGTGTGGTCACGGAGTGCACTTAATTAATTCACGTGCAGTTGTACCGAGATTCCAATTGAATGATTGACTAGCAATCGAGTCTCGGTACAACTGCATAAAACAGCATGTTTTCACTCACTCGGGGTTGGGTGTTCGAGAGTGGAGAACGGGAGAGAGAGAAGGAGAGAGAAATATTTACAAACAATTGCTATCGCGTGCTGGTAGGACCAGCACGATACTTGTTTGTTTGTTTACTCACCGTGTTTGTGTGTCTGTCCGTCCACCGTTTGTTTAGTGTTAGTTCGTTTTGTTTATGTCTGTTTATTTTGGCGAAAGTGCCGTGTCCTGTGTTTTTGTTACAACCGTTTATTTTTCTGTTTGATTATTAAACGCTGAGCGCGATCACGCGCTCAGCTTCACCAAAAACCCCAAGTCTCTGTCTGTTCTGTGTTCCTGCTTCTGCCGTGACGTCACCGCTCAGCCAGCTTGTCACATATACCCATTCTGATATATGCTATATCCATTCTGATATATGCTATATCCATTCTAACATATGCTATACCCATTCTGATATATGGTATATCCATTCTGATATATGCTATACCCATTCTGATATATGCTATACCCATTCTGATATATGCTATATCCATTCTGATATATGCTATATCCATTCTGTTATATGCTATATCCATTCTGATATATGTTATACCCATTCTAACATATGTTATATCCATTCTGATATATGCTATATCCATTCTGTTATATGTTATAGCCAGAAAGTTGAAATTTTGAATTGAACGGCCCCTCATAGAGCGGTGCATTGTAACTGCTTTAGATCTAGCGCCACTAATAGTCAGCACATAGGGTTCAATTCTCTGCCGCTGCAGAAACAAATATTCTGTAAGCTTGCATAGAGAAGAAAAACATTGTGATTATAACTTGATTATTTCACTTCTGAAAGATCTACAATCTTATATGAATTGTTTGATGTGCAAATGCATGATGGATAAAAAAAAAAACACATGTAATGTATTGGGAACCTTGTAGCATGACTGCTTTGATGGTTGAGTGCTAGTACGATGCATGTTAGCACAAAGCTTGGTTCAAATCCAGCAAGGGGAGTGAATATTCTATACATATATTCCTTTTACATGCTTGAATGACACCCTTGCCTTGACTTTGAAGACATTGGCTTGTGCAGATCTACCATTAGAGCATGAAGCGCTGCATGTGATTCAGATCCGTGAACCCTTTGGTGATGCTGTGGTTCAAACGGCTCAGTGATTCATGAGGCTTCACTTTCCCCATCACAGGTTCTAATGATACCGGTATACAAACAGTGACCAAAATAGCAAGACGTTTCTCCTTTCCTGTTTTACTCAGCCTGGATAACACACACGTTCGCATTCCTATATCTGTGGGGACTTCTCATTATATATCTCTATCTTTATTTAGCACCTTTCATAGTGGACCACCATCACAAAGCACTTTTCAGAGGTAAACTGTGAACTGTGCATTATATGCAGAGTCACAATAGGAGATAGATTTAATATCTCATCTGCAGGATGGAGCACAAGGAGGTTCATTGACTTGCTCAGGGTCACACAGTGAGTCAGTCAGTCAGTGGCAGAGGTGGGATTTGAACCTGTGACCTTCTAGTTACAAGCCTTGGACTTTAACCACTGGAACACATTGACTCTCACTATAGTTTTATTTACTATTTCTAACACCAGTCAGACAAAACTCCACACACTGTGAAAGTCGACAATTAAATATTTTGGCACTTTTTTGAAGACATATTTAGTTCTTAAAAATGTGTTTTACAAAGTGGGGACGTCACCACAACCTTGTTTTTGTGGGGACATTTTCTCAAATTTTGTCCACACATTGATAGTAATACCTGCCCACACACACACACACACACACACAGACACAAACACGCACACACACACACACTGAGATACAAACACGCACACACACACACACAAACACGCACACACACAAACACGCACGCACACACACACACACACACTGAGATACAAACACGCACACACACACAAACACGCACAAACACGCACACAGAGACGCACAAACTGAGATACAAACACAAACACGCACACACACAAACACGCACACACACACACACTGAGATACAAACACGCACACACACACACAAACACGCACACACACACACACTGAGATACAAACACGCACACACACACACACACACACACACACTGAGATACAAACACGCACACACACACAAACACGCACAAACACGCACACAGAGACGCACAAACTCAGATACAAACACAAACACGCACACACACAGTGACACAGAGACACAAATAGAAACACACATGCACACACACTGACTGACACAGGCATTTAAAGGTGTGCTAACCATCTTTAAAACCGAAACTCTTACCTCTTATTAGATTTATTAACATTTATTATATGCCGCCCCTCTTATTTAGCATACATATTGTTGCCCCCACCCCGTCCCCGTCCCCGTCCCCGTCCCCGTCCCCCTCCCCCTTCAATAGGCAGAGCGCTCTGCCGTGGCGCTGCGTAACCTAACCTTAGCTCTCACTGAACAGTGTGTTACGATTCTCAGTTTCTGGGATTTATAATAGAAGTGATCAATTGTACTGCACAAACGGAAAAGAGATATGAGAAAACTAAAATCCTAATGAAAGCTGCAATGAAGTATTACTATTACAGTTTTTTCCGATTGCTTTGACTCATTTTTCAATACAGTGACCCAATGTGCACAACTCTCAACACAAGATGACAAACTGAGTGGTAAAATGCAACCGTTTAGACACATTTTTCCATGCTAACATACAACATGCATAACTGTAAATCACCTCTTCCAATCATAAAGCTGCCCTGTCAACCATTAGGACTTATGTCAAATGCAACACTTATCTGGTAGAGTTCTTAACTATTTGATCACCTGGTAACAATTGGGGGTCATAATTGCAAATATCTTTCTCTATGTGAGAATGCAAGACAGCTTAATTAATAATTAGTTCATCACTACATAAAGTTCTGAGGAAATGGCAGTAGTAGTTAAAATGGAGCTAGAGGAAGTTGTTGATCGTTGTCGTGCTCGTGGTCGCGGCCGCGGTCGTGCTCAAGGTCGTGGTCAACAAGAAAGACGCATTACAGTGTCCAATGAAATCAGAGCTACAGTGGTTGATCTTGTTATAAACAGGGGTTCAACTATGGCAGAGGCTGGTCGCACGGTCCAACCAAACCTCAAATGGTCAACGGTTGCATCAATTATCCAGACATTTCGTGGTGAAAATAGGTATGTGTGTAGCATTCAAATTTTATTCTTTACAGTAATTACTCAGTGTTACTCATTGTATATATTTGGTGCTGATGTCAAAGTTTTGTCTTGCAGAACCAAAAGAAGACCTTCCTTTGGAGGGCCAGGGGGCATCCTTACTGCTCAGCAGGAGATGGGCATTGTGGACATGGTGGTGGCACAAAATGATATACGCCTCAGGGACAGCAAAACAACTTAGGAAATAATGAAACATTCCAAGGGGTTGAGACCATAAGCACTACCACTATAGCACGCATTCTGAAAAGGCACCAAATATCTATGAAGCAGATATATTTGGTTCCTTTCCAAAGAAATGAGGACTGAGTCAAGGCATTACGACGTGAATATGTTCAAGTTAGTAAACAGTAATGTTGCAAGTATTCTAGTGGTGGTATGAACACGGTGGTGCTTAGTGGTACATCATTTTGCATCATTGCGCATATTCTTTTGCTTAGTGGCCATTGTTCTACAGTACAATGGACAAGCTCTAAACATTGCTCTGTGATTGTAATATGGCAGAATCTACTGTAAATCACATGCATTATCCTTGTTGTTCAGAGAATGATGGAATTGGATGCAGGGGTCAACCACCACAAATTCATCTACATGGGTGAGACAGGCTTCAACCTGGCCAAACGTCGACGACGGGGTCGGAATATCGTTGGACAACGAGCCACTGTCAATGTGCCCCGACAGCGTGGTGGAAATATAACCATGTGTGCAGCAATTTCTGACAATGGTGTTGTGGCCAGAGACCCAGTCATTGGGCCATATCATTCTGCTCACCGTCTCCATTTTCTGGATGTGCTTCACAATCGCCAGACAACCACATGCAGCAACTACATTTGTCATAGTTTGGGACAATGTGAATTTCCATCACGCAGTGAGGAATTATTTTCTGCCTGGAGGTGGAAGGTCTATGAGAGTAACCCTTACCAGCAGGCCACACTCATCCAAGCCATGGATGCGACATGTGAGGATATAACAGCACAACTGTGCAAGGCTTGGATAAGGCATTCCAAAAGATACTTTCCTCGGTGCTTTGCTAATGAAAACATAAACTGTGAAGTTGATGAAAATCTTTGGCCAAATGCAGAGCAGAGAATAGATCATTGATGTCAATATCAGTGAATACAGTATATCTAATATTCTATAGTTACTGTAAGTAGATTTTGTAATTTTGATTATTTTATGTATTATACTTTGTAAAACACAATGTCAGCATACTTTACTTTAGCTTTCTGTAGTTTTATTTATTTATTTATTTATTTTCCCAACAGCAGTATTTGTTATTGTTACTGTAGGACTCATTTATGTTATTGTGTTTCAAAGATTAAAAAGAAAATGTTCAAACAAAGTTTCTGATGTTCTGGACATTATTTGCTTTTGGTGTCTTTATTGTTGCATGCTTGACTCCCCTGCATTCATTTTCCAATGTATACAGGATTTTGACCAGTAGTTTGGGTTTTGGTCATCTTTGGACTGCTACATAATATTTGATACAACTGTGTAGAATATCACTGAATGCTTACTGTACATTATTTAGAAAATGTAAATGTAAATAGTGATGACAACTTGAGCAAAGAGTTTATTGAAAAACAGAAGTAGAAAACAATTCTTAAAAGATATAGTGATGAACGTATGCCAATTAATGAACAATTTAATATGGGGGAGTTGAAATATGCAATTAAGACCAGTAAAAATACAGCACCAAAAAGATAGACTATGTAGAATCATGTTTAAATATTTGGAAGAGGATGTGTTAAAAAACATACTAAGGTTATTTAGTGATATTTTGGATAAAGAACAATTGCCAAAAGACTGGAAGCATGCAATTATTATACCAATAGAGAAACAGGGAAAAGACCTTTCTTCATCATTATCATATAGACCAATTGCTTTGACATCCAACATGTGTAAAATAATGGAGAGAATGATAAATAGAAGGTTAAACTTCTTTTTAGAAAGAATATGTTATCTGAAGTGCAGAATGGGTTTAGGAAAAACAGAAGTACTGTAGATCAAGTAATAAGACTGGAGTCAGATATTAAGAAAGCTTTTAGTAACAAGGAGACGTTAATAGCGGTCTTTATTGATTTGGAAAAAAGTGTATGCTATGTTGTGGAAAGAAGGTTTCTTATTTAAAATGCATAATATGGGGATACAAGGAAAGATGTTTTGGTGGGTACGAGATTGTTTATCATATACGACTATTCAAGTCAGATTGGGTGCTGAGTATTCAGTGTAGAAGGAGGGGTGCTGAGTATTCAGTGTAGAAGGAGGGTGCTGAGTATTCAGTGTAGAAGGAGGGGTGCTGAGTATTCAGTGTAGAAGGAGGGGTGCTGAGTATTCAGTGTAGAAGGAGGGTGCTGAGTATTCAGTGTAGAAGGAGGGGTGCTGAGTATTCAGTGTAGAAGGAGGGTGCTGAGTATTCAGTGTAGAAGGAGGGTGCTGAGTATTCAGTGTAGAAGGAGGGGTGCTGAGTATTCAGAGCTGTAGAAGGAGGGGTGCTGAGTATTCAGTGTAGAAGGAGGGGTGCTGAGTATTCAGTGTAGAAGGAGGGTGCTGAGTATTCAGTGTAGAAGGAAGGGTGCTGAGTATTCAGTGTAGAAGGAGGGGTGCTGAGTATTCAGTGTAGAAGGAGGGGTGCTGAGTATTCAGTGTAGAAGGAGGGTGCTGAGTATTCAGTGTAGAAGGAAGGGTGCTGAGTATTCAGTGTAGAAGGAGGGGTGCTGAGTATTCAGTGTAGAAGGAGGGGTGCTGAGTATTCAGTGTAGAAGGAGGGGGCTGAGTATTCAGTGTAGAAGGAGGGGTGCTGAGTATTCAGTGTAGAAGGAGGGGTGCTGAGTATTCAGTGTAGAAGGAGGGTGCTGAGTATTCAGTGTAGAAGGAGGGGTGCTGAGTATTCAGTGTAGAAGGAGGGGTGCTGGGTATTCAGTGTAGAAGGAGCGGTACTGAGTATTCAGAGCTATATAAGGTGGTAAATGATACTCCACAGGGGAGTGGTGTTAGTCCAGTTTTATTTAATGTAATGATAAATGATTTGCCAAAAAAGTTGAATGTTAATATGTCATTATTTGCTGATGATGGGGCATTACGGAAAAGTGGTAGGAATGTAAAATATATCATAGGAACGATGCAGATGGCAATGGATGAGGTAGAGAAGTGGGGTTTTAATTTCAGTATCCAACAGAAAGTATTTTTCTTTAAAAAACATATGTTTGTATAAGGAACTGAAAGGATGGCTTGAGTGGTGCATGTGGGTGGTGACGTCAGACCTGGAAATAAAACCAAAACACAAGCAGTACGAGGCAAAACAGCGCTGCTGCCCTCGTCTTTAATAAATACAAAATTAAAGATCTGAACAAGACACAACAATAAACAAAAGGGCACACTGGCCAACGTAAAACAAACACAGACGATAAGGACGTTAACAAAAACGAGTACCTTTCTGGTAGCATTCGCTCTCTCTTTTCTCAATACGGTTTTCTTTCTTCTACATCCTCTAAGCTCTCTCCAAATAATGAGCTGGGAGTGGGTCTTTTATATCTGTGGCTGGAGCCTTAATTACCTATAAAACAATGACCTTATTAAGGCTCCAGCCACATTCCCACAAGCTTTACAGGGCTGGGGATTCAACCCCATCCACATTTTACAAGACAGTTTTTTTGCCGGTCTCAAATAATAAATAATAATGTCGGACGGCTTTCGTCCGTCTGCACATAAATACAATTTAATATAATAATATCTTTATATAGCACCTTTCATAGTGGACCACCATCACAAAGCGCTTTACAGAAGTAGGCTGTGAACTGTGCATTATATGCAAAGTCACTTACAATAGGAGATAGACCTAACATCTCATCAGCAGGATGGAGCACAAGGAGGTTAAGTGACTTGCTCAGGGTCACACACAGTGAGTCAGTCAGTGGCAGAGGTGGGATTTGAACCTGTGATATTCTGGTTACAAGCACTGGACTTTAACCACTGGACCACACTGCCTCCAGTAATATTTTATAGGAAACACATGACTGGATAGGAAGCCAATGCAAACTCTTAAGGACCGGAGTAACGTGTTTTGTCCGCTTGGTACCGGTAAGAACCCTTGCTGCTGCATTTTGTACATCTGCGATCGATGCAAAGAGCGAGAGCATTGCAATAATCCAATCGAGACGTAACAAATGCATGAAGGAGAATCTCAGCATCCCTATCGGGGCAGAAAACAACCCTGTGTGACAGGCTGCTCTGCTCCCTTATATGATATGCGCTATACAATGTGTATTATTATTATTTTCATTATAATTATTGTTATTATTTGCATTTTTCGTTTGTGTGTTTGATTAATTATTGTGATGAACTGCATTATTTTATGTTAGTTGGCAAGGATGGGGTTAACTCCCCATCCTAACTGAACAATTGAGGTGGCTGGGAGTTAATTGATTGCCAATTGTGTAATTAACTCCCAGCCACCTGAGTTCCAAAGAGTCGGAACCATGAATCTAAACGAGCGGTCGCAAGTGTACATACAGTTATAATATACACAGTTGTAGTCAAAGGTTTACACACCCAAATGGAAATTTATCATTTCTAGAAATTTCTCGAAAAACAAAGGACTATAGGAAAAATCTTACAGGAAAAATCTTACAGGAAAAATCTTACAGGAAAAATCTTACAGGAAAAGTTTTGCTTTTGTGGATGAGCAAAAAAAGTTACAAGGATAGATGTCTACAATTATTTATTTCAGCAATTCTTTTGCAAAACTCCAAAAATGCTAATTAAAAAGTATTCATACCCTGACAAGGAAATTGAAATTAATAGCTAGTTGAGGCACTTTTAGCAATAATAACCTCTTTTAAACGATTAGGATATTTGTTAATTAGCTTTTGGCATGATTCTTTAGTGATTTGTGGCCATTCTTCAACACAAACTTGTTCCAGTTCATTCAAATTCCGAGGACTTCTCTTGTGCACAGCCTTCTTCAACTCATACTAAAGATTCTCAATCGGATTTAGATCGGGACTTTGACTAGGCCATTCCAGAACCTTGATTTTATTCCTATTTAACTATTCTAAAGTAGATTTTGATGTGTGCTTTGGATCGTTGTTGTGTTGGAATGTCCAGTTGCGCTTCAAACCAAATTTTGTAGTGGAGGGTTTCAGATGATTGGCCAATATCTTTTGGTATGATATGGAATCCATTTTACCATGTATTGGAATGAAATTTCCTGTGCCATTATAGGAAAAAGAGCCCCATAGAAGGATATCTCATCAAGCAGCTTCTTGAAGGATCCCAGGGTGTCAGCTTCAACAACATTGCTGGGTAGTTGGTTCCAGACTCCCACAATTCTATGTGTAAAAAAGTGCCTCCTATTTTCTGTTCTGAATGCCCCTTTATCTAATCTCCATTTGTGACCCCTGGTCCTTGTTTCTTTTTTCAGGTAGAAAAAGTCCCCTGAGTCGACATTGTCAATACCTTTTAGGATTTTGAATGGTTGAATCAGATGCCTGTCTGCATACGACATGCCTTTTAAACCCAGAATAATTCTGGTTGCTCTTCTTTGCACTCTTTCTAGAGCAGCAATATCCTTTTTGTAACGAGGTGACCAGAACTGAACACAATATTCTAGGTGAGGTCTTACTAATGCATTGTAAAGTTTTAATATTACTTCCCTTGATTTCAATTAAACACTTTTCACAATATATCCAAGCATTTTGTTGGCCTTTTTAATAGCTTCCCAACATTGTTTAGATGAAGACATTTCTGAGTCAACATAAACTCCTAGGTCTTTTTCATAGATTCCTTCTTCAATTTCAGCATCTCCCATATGGTATTTATAAAGGTGTCAATGACCCTATTAGAAAGCCCCAGACGGCTCAAATGCAGCCGTTCAGGGACCAGACCCAGAGCTGCAGGCTCGATGGCTCTGGATGCCACAATGTCCCCTGTGCCTGACTGAGCAGGTGGCTCCGTTTCACCAGTTCCCATGGCTGGCCCCTCAGGAGCTGTATCAGGGCTGAAAACCACAGGCCAAAAAGGGGCTACTAATAGCTCCCTTTGCCCGTTCCTGCCTGATCTTTTCCAGGCCCAGCAGGAGCATGGTGAGTGGTGGAAAAGCATACAGAAGCTGCCTCGGCCACTGGTGTGCCAAGGCATCTATTGCCAGGGGGTCCCCGGATCCTGTTATGGAGAACCAGAGGGGACAATGGGTTGATTTTTGGGAGGCAAAAAGGAGTACTTACAATCTTTACAACCCATATTCTCTTTCCTCTTATTAACATTCATTTAGCTTTGGAATAAGGTTGTCCCTGTTTTGTCCGCAGCAGGGGAAGATCCATCACAGATACAGTTCTGTAATGAAACCCCCTCAGACTCATTGCATCTCATAGCAGCAGCAATGAACTCAGACAGCGAATCACAACGCTCCTCTCAACAGGTGTAGAAGGTGAGACTGATAATCAAATCACTCTCACTCTGTTGATATCATTTCCACGGGCACTGCAGAGCGGTGTTGAGTGCAGCCTGTTCTGTTTACACTGACCTGAATGTGTCTTTGAGTGCCACTGACTTCTGGACTAACTACTACACCTCCTGGGGTGGTTTAGAGTCTGCGTTCATTACTACCAGAGTGATATTACCCTGCATTAGTGTGTGTAGACAAGCTTAGCCACATGAAAAAATAATGCTGCTTACTTTTGTGATTGCGCATGTGCCCTGCTTGTAAAGATGTGCTTTACACAGGAGCAGAACAAAGAACTGCACTGCAGAGTCAACTGGCTTTGGTGTGTCTACACTGAAGAGAAAGTGAACCGCATCATTATTAGAGTGTTACACTGAAGAGAAAGTGAACCGCATCATTATTAGAGTGTTACACTGAAGAGAAAGTGAACCGCATCATTATTAGAGTGTTACACTGAAGAGAAAGTGAACCGCATCATTATTAGAGTGTTACACTGAAGAGGAAGTGAACCGCATCATTATTAGAGTGTTACACTGAAGAGAAAGTGAACCGCATCATTATTAGAGTGTTACACTGAAGAGAAAGTGAACCACATCATTATTAGAGTGTTACACTGAAGAGAAAGTGAACCGCATCATTATTAGAGTGTTACACTGAAGAGAAAGTGAACCGCATCATTATTAGAGTGTTACACTGAAGAGGAAGTGAACCGCATCATTATTAGAGTGTTACACTGAAGAGAAAGTGAACCGCATCATTATTAGAGTGTTACACTGAAGAGGAAGTGAACCGCATCATTATTAGAGTGTTACACTGAAGAGAAAGTGAACCGCATCATTATTAGAGTGTTACACTGAAGAGAAAGTGAACCGCATCATTATTAGAGTGTTACACTGAAGAGAAAGTGAACCGCATCATTATTAGAGTGTTACACTGAAGAGAAAGTGAACCGCATCATTATTAGAGTCTTACACTGAAGAGAAAGTGAACCGCATCATTATTAGAGTGTTACACTGAAGAGAAAGTGAACCGCATCATTATTAGAGTGTTACACTGAAGAGAAAGTGAACCGCATCATTATTAGAGTGTTACACTGAAGAGAAAGTGAACCGCATCATTATTAGTGTGTTACACTGAAGAGAAAGTGAACCGCATCATTATTAGAGTGTTACACTGAAGAGAAAGTGAACCGCATCATTATTAGAGTGTTACACTGAAGAGAAAGTGAACCGCATCATTATTAGAGTGTTACACTGAAGAGGAAGTGAACCGCATCATTATTAGAGTGTTACACTGAAGAGAAAGTGAACCGCATCATTATTAGAGTGTTACACTGAAGAGAAAGTGAACCGCATCATTATTAGAGTCTTACACTGAAGAGGAAGAAACAGATAGACACACAGATAGACAGGGATAGAGACAGACAGACACAGAGAGAGACAAAGGCAGACAGACAGAGAGAGAGAGACAGAGACAGAGGCAGACAGACAGACACAGAGAAAGACAGACAGACAGACACAGAGAGACAGACAGACACAGAGAGAGACAGAGGCAGACAGACAGACACAGAGAGAGACATACAGAGACAGTAGCAGACCGACAGACACAGAGAGAGAGACAGAGACAGACAGACAGACAGACACAGAGAGAGACAGAGAGACACAGAGAGAGACAGAGGCAGACAGACACACAGAGAGACAGAGAGACACAGAGAGAGAGAGACAGACACAGAGAGAGGGAGAGACAGACCGACACAGAGAGAGAGAGACAGAGATACAGACAGACAGACAGACAGACAGACAGACAGACAGACAGGGATACAGACAGACAGACAGAGAGAGAGAGATAGAGAGACAGACAGACAGACACAGAGAGAGAGAGACAGAGGCAGACACTGAGAGAGAGACAGATACAAACAGACAGACACACAGACACACAGAGAGAGAGAGAGACAGAGACAGACACTGAAAGAGAGAGAGACAGAGATACAGACGGACAGACAGACAGACACACAGAGAGAGAGACAGAACTACTCATCACAGCCTCAATAAGCGCCTGTGTTACTATCTCCAGCCACTAGATGGTGCTACAGCACATTGGTTAAAGAGCCTATGTTTAATGGAAATGGAAATGGAAAAGCCATGAGACAGCATCTGAGTGGCTTGCACTGGAGAGATTATAAAGAAGCCTTGCTTAGCATTCCTTTAAAGGGAGGGTCCGTGATCATGTTAATAAAGCTGATAAGAGGTGAGAGAATGGATTTTAAAGATGGTCAGCACTCCTTTAAAGGGAGGGCCCGTGATCATGTTAATAAAGCTAATAAGAGGTGAGAGAATCAATCAATCAATCAAATCTTTATTTTATGTAGCGCCTTTCATACTGGCCCACCATCACAAAGCGCTTTACAAGATGCAGTAACAACAAGAAAATCCATAATACTTTAAATACAGAGAAATGCATAATACATGATACAGTAAAAAACCATGCATAATACTTTAAATACAGAGAAATGCATAATACATGATACAGTAAAAAACAATGCATAATACTTTAAATACACAGAAATGCATAATACATGATACAGTAAAAAACAATGCATAATACTTTAAATACACAGAAATGCATAATACATGATACAGTAAAAAACAATGCATAATACTTTAAATACAGAGAAATGCATAATACATGATATACAGTAAAAAAAAAAAACTATGCATAATACATGAAATAGTAGCAACGGCAGCAGCTAATAGCAGATATCAGGCTTAAAAAGCATGGAAAGCAAGAGAGAACAGGTGGTCTTGAGGGTTGATTTAAAGTGAGTGAATGGATTTTAAAGCCTTGGTTTAGCTATTAACCTGCCTTGCCCACAGCACCTCATGTGTTCTGTTGTATTTCTTGTATCCAGTCACGGCACACTGCAGCAGGGAGACTGTGGTTACACTCTGCTGAATGCTTCAGTTAAGATGACTGAGATGGGGCCCAGTGCTGTTTTTATGCCCCTCTCTGCTCTGGGGGCAAGGTACTGGGAATCCAGCCCGCTCACCTGTGGGAGGTGGGAGAGTCCGGGAAGGGGGTTGTATGACTGTGCCTCCTGCCTCTCTCTGGGAGGGGGCACAGAAAGCCTGTGTCATGGTGCCAGGAAGGGCACTGTAATCTAAATGACATCTCAGTAGCTATTTATTCATCAAGAACACGTC
This sequence comes from Acipenser oxyrinchus oxyrinchus, assembly GCA_030684275.1. Lineage (NCBI taxonomy): Eukaryota > Metazoa > Chordata > Actinopteri > Acipenseriformes > Acipenseridae > Acipenser > Acipenser oxyrinchus. Next base: position 5,619,751 of record CM060281.1, on the reverse strand, counting down.
AGAGAGGCTGCGGGAAATAAACAGGGGAAGAAGTATCACTGCCGGGCTGTAAACACTGAGAGAGGGGGAGGGAGGTGGGGGAGCGAGAGAAGGGGCAGTGATACTGTTAATAAAGCTGATCAGAGGTACGAGAATGGATGTTAAAGCTGGTCAGTACTCTTTTAACAGTAATCCCTCACTCCATCCTCAGCTCTCCGGCTCTCTCACTCCACACTAAGAAGGAAAGCTCTGCAATCAAAAAGGAAAACAACAAAAACACGAGGATGATAACCTTCAAGTGTCCGGAGCATTCCTGAAAACAATGGAAAATTCCAGAAGCAGGACACGGCATTCCTGAAACAAGGAGGGGCCGCCAGGGGGGTGATAACACAGGCACAGGACTACCCCGGGACAGCTCCCATAACTATTCAAAGTCAATGGCACTAAAACTAGAAATACTCAAAGGTTTAGATTAAAAGTCTTTCTCAGTGTCTTCAATGTAAATTTAATGACAGACATTTCCACTAGAAGTATTTTTCAGTATCTTCAATGTAAATTCAATGACACTATGGCTTGGGTTCAATGCAGTTGACAGGGGACCCACCACAGGATGCACTATCTGTGTTTCTTTCTTGGTACAGCCTTGAGTTTATGGAATGACCTTCCAGAATCCAACCTCTCACCCCCCCATTGAAACACCATGATGAAGAGAACATCAGCCCAACCTCTCCTAGTCACCCACCCCCACACTGGACTGAAACTCTTTTTCTCTTGTAACTTGTAACCTGTTATGCTTCCTTTTTCAGGAAGGTAACGCAAAGTGGTAATTGATTACATTTGATGTGAAATAATAATGTAATTACTTTTGAAAAGGTGCTGCAGCTCATGCATGAAATCAGAAAGCGCTTCAGCAGTCAAACATGAACACACTTCTCATATCATCTCACTCGAAAACGACGTCAGAGGAGGGTCCCCTAGCTGGATCTTCAAATAATATTTCCAGCTGCAGTAAAAAAATCTCTCTGTAAAAACTGTAACTGCATCAGATTCCTTTTGAAAAGTAACTTCCAGCACTGGCCTGTATAAAGTGTTGAGGAGCTGCGCTGGTCAACAGGCGTTTCTAATATTTTGTCCGACAGCACTTCATCATCGAGACACAGACAATGAAGTGTGCAGGGAAAGCAGTGTTTTATCGCCGAGGGGGCAGCTGCACACATCCTTCCCAGGGTCGGCAGTGCGAGCTGGGGGTGAGGGAGAAACTTGAGCCCCTGCTTTGACTGGGCCTAGCAGGCAGTGATTGATTTCAGGTGGTGAGCTCTGTTTGAAAACAGGGGTGTCCTCCTCCTCATAATTTTCAAAGACGAACGGTCTGGATGGTGACCCCCCCTGCCCGATTTCCTGTCCTCTCCCGGGGGCTGCTCGGCATGGTGTGTTTTCTTTTGTTTGAAAGCTGTGTTTGGTTTGCAGTCCATGTTTGTTCTTGTTGTTCAGTTCGAGGTGTGAAAGGGATGTTATCTTTCACAGCATCAGAGAGTGAAGTGCTTCTGACCTTGTCTCCTCACAGAGCGAGAGGGCAAGGGGCGAGCGGGCTCCGACATACATACAGAAAGACAGACTAGCCGCCCATTCCTGCCTTTCACCTTCCTCTGAAGGTCTGTGTTCCAATCAGGGGGGTGGGGGGGTGCGGAGCAGTGAGGATGGATTTTAAACATGGCTAGCACTACTTTAAAGGGGAACAGTGATAATCAGGGATCCTAGGAATCAGTTTGCTGTGGAACACGGAAAAACATGGATTTTCAATGCTGTCTGAGAATTTTTATAAACATCAACAGGTAATTTTGCTTTAAATTTAGTAAACATACTTGTTCAATAAAACTGCTTCTGGGGTACAGAGGTGAAGGTTGAACGAGGCGCACTGCAGTGTTGAAACGTAGCTGCAGTTAACTTCAGTATCCAGTGCGTTGTTAGAACTGCACAAGCTGTTTAAAGATGCCGAAAATAACAAAAATCACCCCTAAAAATCGGGTCAATGAGTCATCCAGATGACAAAGACTAACTCGAGATGAACTAATATGAATCCTATTCTTTGGTTTATTAGTACACAGACGGATTTATGTTTAAAGTAAAATGGTACGTTTGTTTATTATTGATTGATGGCACTCAGGTGAGTGTCCTTCAAATTTGAAAGTGTACCAATAAATGCTTCTTGTGTTAATTGTTATTACAGTTTTTCTCAATTGCTAAGTCACTTTGAATGCAACTGTGGTCCACTTGACCACCACCAAAACCCGAATGAGCAAAACAGTAACTTTTCTTGCGAAACAGCAAGTCATTTCTCATTGTTTCCACACAAAATGCAAATGTTAAGCACTTTTTTGCAAAACAGTACACACAATTTCATACAGATGACACAAAAATCAATTAAGTTAACCATGTCAACCAAAACAGAAGCATTTGGTCTCAGCTGATAGAAATTGCTCCCATAATTATGAATCTCTTCTGCACGTGTGCAAAACCTCTTTGCACATTTATTCAATCAACAATCAGTCCTTATAAATGCATGAAAGAGGTCACCTCTGAGTTGGTGTTTGCAGAATGGAGCAAGGAAGAGGTCATGGACAAGAGCAAATGAGAGAAAGAGGGGCCCATAGAGAAAGAGGGGTCCAGATGCGCAGTGGTAGAGCTGGTAGAGGTGGTAGAGCACAAAGGGGAAGAGCCAGTGTTTCAGATGAAATCCGTGCCACGGTTATTGATCATGTCACCAATCACAGCCTTTCAATGAGAGAGGCTGGGCAGCGGGTCCAGCCCAATCTGAAGAGATCAACTGTGGCATCAATAGTTAGAATATTCAGGAATGAGAATCGGTAAGTGACTGTGCTATACCTTACTGTATTTCAGTACTACTGTATACAATATGTAAATCCGTTTTTCCATCAATGTCCTTTACATAATCATCAAAACATTGTTTTTTTTCACAAATTTCTTTACAGAATTCAAAGACAACCCTGTGCTGGTGGCAGGGGTAAAGTCTTTACTGCGGAGCAGGAAACTGCTATAGTGGATATGGTTGTTGCCAACAATGCCATTCGTTTACGAAAAATCCAGACAGCAATCATTCTGGACCACAATATGTTTGCCAATATCAACAATGTAAGTGTATCCACCATTGACCGGGTCCTTAAAAGACATCAAGTAGGAATGAAACAGCTCTACAAAGTACCCTTTGAGAGGAACAGTGACAGAGTGAAGGAGATCAGATACCAGTATGTACAGGTAAGTGTTCATCACTGTCATGTCTTGTCTACAGTAAAATGTTAAAATGTGGCCGGAATATTTTACTATAGTTCTGTCTTAGAGAATAATGGAGCTCGAAGCCAACAAAACTTCACGAATCTTCATATATGTGGATGAAGCCGCTTCAACCTGTCAAAAGTAAGGAGACGTGGAAGGAACATCATTGGTCAAAGAGCCACTGTAAATCTGCCAGGCCAGAGGGGGGCCAACATAACCATGTGTGCTGCAATCTCCAGTGAGGGTGTTCTTACCCACATTCCCACAATTGGGCCATACAACACAGAGCGTCTAATTACATTCCTTGATGTGCTGTATCAGAGCATTGTGCCACCAGAAGAGAGAGGGCAGGTGAGGCCTGATATGTCACACTTTGTAATCGTATGGGACAATGTTGCATTCCATCACTCCCGTCAGGTCACTGAATGGTTTGCAACCCACCTGCGTGTGATGATGCAATTTCTCCCCCCATACTCGCCGTTTCTCAATCCGATTGAGGAATTCTTTTCTTCATGGAGGTGGAAGGTATATGACCACCGTCCACATGACCAGATGTCCCTCCTTGATGCCATGAATGCTGGCTGTCTGGCAATCACAGCTGAGGATTGTCAAGGGTGGATGCGCCACTGCAGGAGATTTTTTCCTCGTTGCATTGCGAGAGTAAACATCCGATGCGGTGTCGACGAGAACATGTGGCCTGATCGTCTAGAAAGAATGGACTGAAAGTGCAGTGTACAGTAATATATTTGTTTTGCCTTTTTGACCTTGCTTTGTTTTCACAGAGATACTTTGTTTTTCATCATCAGCTTGGTATATTTGATTTTGTTCTCTGTACAGCATCATTCAATTTGTAAAAAAAACCAAAAAACTGAATACTGTAAAATAAAGCATTTTGTTGCAGTTCTTGCTCTTTAGTGAAATTATTTCTGCTTTGGTCTTCTTTGATAAAAAATCCTTTTAGGAAACAAGAATACAGCCCATGCTGTGGTAAAATGTTTACTTGCCTTTACATACTATAATTATAGTATCAAAAAGTGGTACACACACACTCAAAAAAAGGTAGCCATGGTAGGGTATATTGATAGTTGTAGTTCGTATTTATTGGGCCATTGTGTAAGGATTGATAGAAAGAACTTTCTGTGAGATGACAAGTTGTGCTGTTTTGGTACTTATTTGATTTTGTGACATGTATTCAATGTTTTGGGTGTCTTAGTGCATTTTGCATATGAAATGCATCATTTTGACAAACACGATTCAGTTTTGGGGGCTGTGTTAACTGTTTTGCAAAAGTGACTTCTGTTTGGAGAAATGTGCTCAAGCAATCGAGAACAACTGTAACAGTAATTTGTGTGTATCTTATAATGTGATGGGGGGGGAGTGACGACTACTCAATTTTAGACACTTATTTTAATTGCGGAATAAAGCTGATTTTTTTTCTTTTTTTATAATCGGAGAATTTCGTTTTTTTATTCCGGAAAACTAGGATCCCTGGTGATAATATCAATAAAGCTAATAAGAGTAAGATAATGGATTTTAAAGATGGTTAGAAAGGGGGAGGGTAGCAGTGATAATGTTAATATAGCTGATAAGAGTAAGATAAT
>CM060281.1:5594880-5609880 GCA_030684275.1 Acipenser oxyrinchus oxyrinchus | reverse complement strand
TCATCCACATCACATCTGAGGTCCTCATTAGCCAGGCACCATGGAGAATATCTCTTGGAGTGCCTTATCCACCCCGGCACTGCTGTGCTGTGATGTCACCACACGCCTCATCCATGGCCTGAGGGTGGCTTGCTCGTAAGGGCGGCGGTCATACACCTTCCATCTCTGGGCTGAAAATGATCCTCTATAGGATTGAGAAATGGGGAATATGGTGGCAGGAACATCATGCTGAAGTCAGCATGCACTGCAAACCACGCTCGTACAACCAATGCATGATGCAAATTGACATTGTCCCAGACTACGACAAATGTAACTCCAGCATTTGGATGTACAAGGCGATTATGCAGAACGTCCAAAAAATTGAGCAGATGGGTTGAATTGTATGGCCCAAGCACAGGATTTTGTGATATGGCCGCACACATTGTTATATTCCTGCCCCACTGCCCCGGCACATGGACTGTGGCACACAGACCTACAGACTGAAAGACAACCAGGCATACAGACAGACCCCATATTCCTCGCATGTGGATAAGCTGTTCTCTAGATATACAGATAGACTGTCTGACAGACAGAGCCTGCATACAGACCTGGTTATAATACATGCATAGCTAAAGGTCTTCAGCTAGATTAATAACAATCTGAATGGTGGAATAGTGGAAACTTTCATGACAATCGGACAAGAGGTTCTGTTGAAGGATATCAGTGGTACTCGATAAATAGGCAAGCTAAGTCACATGACTCACACAACTGTCTGATTCAGTCACTACAGTGCTCTTGATGCAATGAAAAGAGCATTAGGAACTTTCTATTAGAAACTACTTTAAGAAGGCTAAGAATGCTGATGAAGACGACAGCAACAGTGCAGGGACCATGACTGTGGTTCAGTGTACAAATAAAATGTGAATTTGTATATAATTCTTCTTTAAGAAGATCAGTATTTCTGTGGCGTTCTGGTTCCTTCAGATTTCATGCTACACCTCTGAAGGATAAATGAGAAGCAGCATGAGACTGAGTACCAGGCCTCTCCAGAACGTCACTTTGTTTATTTCTTGTTCAGTGATTTTACTGGGCTTGTTTTTCAAGTGGAGTTCCTCGGATTCTCAGAAGAGCTTTCAGCCACTTTCGTGAAATAAGAAAACACAAAACAACAAAACAAAAGTCTTTGATATGAAAACACAAACAAGCCAGTGCTTTTGTAACCCTAGGGAGGCCGGTTTGGGATTCCATCAACGCAAACCAGACCGCGACACTGCTAATCAACTGCTACCAAAAGAGACTCCAGCACACAGCGGAAACAGAGAGCTCTCAGCACTGTGATCAACCCCTTCCAAAAGAGACCCCAGCACACAGAGGAAACAGAGAGCCTCAGCACTGTGATCAACCACTTCCAAAAGAGACCCCAGCACACAGAGGAAACAGAGAGCTCTCAGCACTGTGATCAACCACTTCCAAAAGAGACCCCAGCACACAGAGGAAACAGAGAGCTCTCAGCACTGTGATCAACCACTTCCAAAAGAAGTGTTGAGTGCACACCGTGGGAAATTCCGTGGCCACAGCTGCCCACGTGGAAGAGAGACATATACAAATATGTACATTTTGTGAAAATATCTTGAGAAATATATTTGAAATATATTGCAATATTAAAAAATGCCCGCCACAATATATTGAAATATATTTTTAAAAATGTATTTGAACATAATTCAGACACATATTCTAATATTTTAAAATAAATGAGAGATATGTTTTGAAATATATTGTAATATATATTAGGCTGATGAAGGCACTAGAGCCCCAACGCTGATCTGCTTGACTCAGTTTAGTTTCAATAACACACATTTCTATGGTTTCTGATTGAGTGTTTGAACCCGCTAGCATACAGACTGGATAATTTTAGCAAGCGGCGAGGGGCAGACAGACTGACAGACAGACAGAGAGAGAGACACACAGACAGACTAACAGACACACAGACAGAAAGACAGACAGACAGGCAGGCAGACAGACCAACATGCAGACAGAGACATGCAGGCAGGCAGACAGACCAACATGCAGGCAGGCAGACAGTGCTGTTTGTGGCACCAGTGGTTATTTGCGTCAACATATTTTCCACAGAGAAGAACGGAAACCAGGAAGCCATGCTGCAGAGGAGAGGAGGTGCATGTGGGATTAATCAGCCTGGCAGAGAGGGGGGGGGTGACTCACACACCACTCACTGGCAGGACTACACAGGGGTATGGACTGCACCCTGTCCTGTCTTAGTCACATACACATCTCCTTTCTAAAAATGAGCCCTTTAAAACATGCCAAGTGCATCACAGTGCTGCTTCCCAGTGATGTGTCCTAGTTAGCTTTTCCCTCCATCCACTCAGAGCCAGGCTCACAATGGAAGGAAATCCACTGCAGAGCATTGGAAATGATGACACGTGACACTACACTCAATTAAATTAAATATATATTTACATTATATTCATTTTCATTTTAGGAACAAATGTGTATATATATATATATATATATATATATATATATAGAGAGAGAGAGAGAGAGAGAGAGAGAGAGAGAGAGAGAGAGAGAGAGAGAGAGATATGCCATGTATGTGCTTTAGCAACACAATTCTTTTTATTGTCATGCCAATAAAGCCAATTTGAATTTGAGTATTGTATGCTATAATAGTATTGTCTACAAGGTGCAAGAAATTTCAATATGATAATGCAGAACCTAATTCTAGAAAAGTCTAGAAAATGTAGGTAAACATTCTTAGAGTATAAAGGGTTAGGCATGGGATGATTGCTTTCATAACTAATAAGTCAATATGGGAAAAAGTAAAGAGTTATCTGAAGACCTTAGGCAGAAAATGATTTATCGTCATAAAGCTGGAGAAGGATACAAGAAGATTTCCAAGTAGAAGAATTGTGAGGAAGGTAAATAACAATCTGAGATTGACTGCCAAAGATATTCAGAGTGAATTGGCTGCAAGTGGGACTGGGGTTTCCATTTCAACCATAGGTCGAGTATTGCATGGTGAAGGTCTCAATGGTCGCATGCCAAGGAAGAAGCCACTCTTAGGAAAATGTCACAAGGACAATCGCTTAAAATTTGCAAAACAACATTTGAATGATGGATATGAGTTCTGCCAAATCACTTCACGTGCAGACTGTGCCTGGGCCTGACTAATGATTAACAAGCAATGGAGCTCAGGCACAGCTGCAGAAAAGAGGTCAAAATCTCTCCCTCGTGTTCAGGTGGTTCAGAGGAGGAACGACAGGGCGAGACAGTAAGATTTATAAAAACAGAAACAGTTGCTGCCCGTGCTGGTTTTACATCAGCACGCTACTTGTTTAATTATAAATAAAGTTTGTTTGGCCACCATGCTGTTTTGTTTTGGGTTCAGAGTTTTGTTTCTGTTTGTTCAAAACTTTTATTTTTCAATAAATACGGGCAGCAGCGCCTCGTACTTCGCAGTACTTGTTGCCTGCATTTCCTGGTCTGATGTCACCCCCAAGCCATCTGGGTGACATAAGCCATTTGAGTTTTTAATGAATTTACTTTACCTTCTTTCTGAGTGTCTGGCCGCGGTTTTCCAATAGCTAACATGTTTTCAACCCTTAGAAAAGGTGACCGTGGTATTTCTGCACAGTATTTTTGCAGTTCTGCCCCCATGCTTTTTCCATGCATTTACCAGAGGTTACAATGGTCTGCCATGTTTTCAAAGAAGTTCAAATTATTTGACGTTTTGTAAAATCAGGAATCCAGTGTGTGCAGCCAGCCAATGAAAGGATGCAATAAATAACTTACTGATAAGAATTCATAGGTGAGCAGCATTCAGCAGCAGCATTTTAACAGGTTGATCTCAACAGCAGCCTTGCCAAATAAACACATTAGAATCGCTATTTGGTGGATTTTTTTAAAACAAAAGTGAACGGTGGTGCTGCGTGAACTGATTATTCAGTTATCAGGATGAAGGGCTCCGCAGAAACCAGGTGTGACAGTTGGGAGGGTCGCTGAACCGATTATTCAATTATCAGGATGAAGGGCTCCGCAGAAACCAGGTGTGACAGTCAGGGGAGGGTCTCTGAACCGATTATTCAGTTATCAGGATGGAGCGCTCCGCAGAAACCAGGTGTGACAGTCAGGGGAGGGTCTCTGAACCGATTATTCAGTTATCAGGATGTAGCGCTCCGCAGAAACCAGGTGTGACAGTCAGGGGAGGGTCTCTGAACCGATTATTCAGTTATCAGGATGTAGCGCTCCGCAGAAACCAGGTGTGACAGTCAGGGGAGGGTCTCTGGTGTCGATCGGGCTGATTTATCATTCAGAGTGAAACAAGTGAAGAAACAGCTGCTGGGGTTTGTGTGGATCGCTGTTCTCAATGGCGCCGGATCTTGAGAAGGCTAAACAGATGTACTAAACAGATCGTGAGCAGGCTCCACTGATCCGATTTTTTGATCCAATTCTGGCGTAAACATTCTGAATGTCCGAATATCAAATAGGGGAGACCGAGGCTGGTTGTCACACGGGTTTGGTTGTCACAGTTCTCATAACTATGACACTAGATGGTGCAGGCAGGTGATACTAACACTGAAATGTGTGTTCTATTGTCTGGAACTCAACCATCTTGTAATCTGAGGTCAATTCCATCTAACATAAAGGTTAGCACATATTTCATTTTTTTTCATACCCAAAGTAAAAAATGTATATCTTGTTATAACTCTTAGTAGTATTGGAGTTTGTTTGAACTGATGGCCATAGAACCAGATACTGGCTATCTTTTGGTGTAAAAACAAAACCAGTAGGTTCTCCCAGTAGTACTGAGAGAATTGGGTCAGGTTGTCACATAGTTTTGGGGTTGGTTGTCACGTGTAAATCCTATAGGAAGAAGTCTTCTATTTTTTCTTTATACTTTTTTTACACCAGCATGTGGGATATGTCCCCATATAATGCTTATTTAAGTTATTTACTGTTTGTCCTCCGGTTTTGTGGAGGCTGTGGTATTATTTTGTAGCATTTCAAACATATATAGGTCTATATTTTTTATGTTCACAACTTTTTCTGTCATTGTACACAGTAGAAACTTTATGTTATTTAATAAAACAAAAAATGTTGCATTATTTTCTACTGTAAAACCAACCCCATATCGTGTGACACCCAACCCCAGTATGGGGCAGGTTGTGACAGGTGACCGGCACATTTTCAACCATCTAAATATCATATTTGGAATAAAGTTACTCTGAAATAAAAAACATCAATTTGTACGTGAAGAGTTATTCTTCAATATAACGAGATCCTCGCAGAATGTCACCAGATTGAGGAAAATAATAAAGAGTAAGAAGTGTGACAACCAACCCCATTCTCCCCTATTATTATTATTATTATTATTTGTTTATTTAGCAGACGCCTTTATCCAAGGCAACTTACAGAGACTAGGGTGTGTGAACTATGCATCAGCTGCAGAGTCACTTACAACTACGTCTCACCCGAAAGACGGAGCACAAGGAGGTTAAGTGACTTGCTCAGGGTCACACAATGAGTCAGTGGCTGAGGTGAGATTTGAACCGGGGACCTCCTGGTTACAAGCCCTTTTCTTTAACCACTGGACCACACAGCCTCCCCTACATAAATCCTGTCCATACTTTTTTTTTTTTTTAATCCCGTCCATACTGGAACCTATTAGAAGCAACTACTACATTTATAATTTAAAAATCCAACCTTTTTATAAACAGATTGAGTATGTTAATATCTGGTGGTTGTTTTTTTAGTTTACCGTTCACGGTCGTGTGTATTTTGTGACGGACACACTCACCATGCTGTATTCTTTACAGCGGTAAGTTAGCCACCAAACACACAAACAGCTAGCAGCAGCATCGGTTCAGGGCAAATTATCAACACATTCTGAGCAAATTGAATGAAGGGCCGATGAACGCTGCCACTAGAAAAATGTCACAGACAGGGGAGATCAAGGCTGTCAGAGAAGGTAAGCTCATTAAGAAAAAAAAGGGAATTGACCAAACATTAAAAAAAAAAAAACTGACAGAGGGGTGTTCAATCTGATTAAACCAATGATTTAATTGCAATCGATAAAATGATAACAGCAGTATGACTTTGTCAACACACAAAACGTGTGTAATAATACTAATACCTTATCCAGGGCGACTTACAATTGTTACAAGAGATCACATTATCTTTTTACAAACAATTACCCATTTATACAGTTGGGTTTTTACTGGAGCAATCTAGGTAAAGTACCTTGCTCAAGGGTACAGCAGCAGTGTCCCCCACCTGGGATTGAACCCACAACCCTCCAGTCAAGAGTCCAGAGCCCTAACCACTACTCCACACTGCTGAGCCTTCATCACGCACTCAGGTCTACTGTTAGGCCATGATATATTATAGACCTGACTCGGTGTTTTCTATACAGCGATAGTCTCTCAATATAGTATTTATGGCTACCTTTAAATGCACCATTACTTAGATAACGTTAATGTTTTCTATTACGTTAAAGTATCTCCATTTTCATATAATAATCTGAGAGAAATATTTTTGTGAAATCCTGCAAACATTTGAAAAGTTTATTAAGTTACTGTTATGTCGATCAATTATCTTAATACAGTGTGCTTATTTAAAGATTACTTTAGCAATGGTAAAAAGAGTTTCCTTTACGTATTATGATGGTGTCTGTCAAACATCTCCGTTTAATATATATTACAGTTTTAAATGGAGGAATTACATTATTTTGTTTATTCCTTTGTTCAAAACTAAAAACATGTAATTTCTCCATTTATAAAACGTTCAATGAAGCTCTGATCCCACTCTGATCTTGGTCTGAAGCAAGATCGAAATAGGATCAGATTTTGAGCTGAAACTGAGCTCAAGATCAGCTCTGATCCTTTTAGTTCAACCCAATACGTCATAGGATCAAGATCGGAGCCTGCATCCAGGATCGGATCCGTTTAGTACAACCGGCCCGAGTCTAAGAAAAGCAGTGATCATCACAAACGCGAGTAGCTGTTTCTTCTCTCGTTTCACTCTGACTGCAACACCAGCGACCCTCGTCTGTGGAGAGCTCCATCCCAATAATGGAACACTGGGTTTGTGCAGCTCTAGGTTTGAATGTAAAACGTCCTGCACTCTATTGCACATTGAATTCACACTGTCAGTTTATCCAGCGGGAAAGTGGTTTGGAAGGAAAGGTGCACAGCAATTGGGTGTCCTTCTCCACTCCCAAACACACCCAATCTGCATGTGTTGTACTAAACTGAACTGCCAGCAAACCTAACCCTAACCCTAACCCTTCACTGAACTCCCAGCAACTCCTGTTATTCTTCCACACTTCAGGTAAGTAGGGATGTGCCAAGTAATTTCCTTTAAGAAATGTGGGACTGAGAGGTATTAATGAAATGCAATGAAACGCATTGATCCTCAACACAGCAATGCGCTCCCTCGGTTTGCACAAATATCTGACAGTGTTATTTAATATAGAACCTGCTGTCATGATGAAACTCACTAAATCTCATTTCTATTTTTAAGCCATCATTGGTTTTCCCTTTCTTTCTTATAAATGTGTTAGCTCTGCAGTGCATTGTGGGATTGCAGTCCTGGGCAAGACGTTTTCTCTGAGTAAACTCAAAGAGAAATACATATCCCTGTTTCCACAGCGGTAGCTTTCAGCCACGGTCACATCTCCATGATGAATCAGTTGCATTTGCTAGTTTTGAAACATATTTTCACTATCAGTAGTAAGAATGTCAGTGTCCCAGATGAGAGGAATATTCGCTGCCAGTCGGCTTTAAAAACTCTCAGGGCAGAAGTTAATTGCCATTGATTGGTGCTCAGTTGTAAAGGTGTGGGAAGGACAGCTTTTCTTGTGTTGAAATGACACACTCACACTGACACACTCTGACACAAACACACACAGAGCATGCTTCAAACTGTTCAATTACACACAATGTGACTGGTAGATTTCTTTTATTCACAGTATATGCTATTATTATTTACAGATTTTCAAATATATTCAGTATATTCATACATGGAAACTACACACTGACAATAGAGGGTAACACACTGAATTGCAACGAGAACCCTCAGAAAGGTTTACCACAGGATTTGTGCAGTTTTCCCCCCTTTGCTTTTCCTTTGGTTATACTTTGCATTTTCTATAGCTTACCCAGGTTTTCCACATTTTTTAAAATGCTTTACCAGACCTCTCTGTGCTTTACAGTGCTTCCCTATGCTTTTACCATTCTCTCTGTGCTTTTACAATGCTTCCTATGCTTTACCAGACCTCTGTGCTTTACAATGCTTCCTATGCTTTACCATACCTCTCTGTGCTTTACAATGCTTCCCTATGCTTTACCAGACCTCTCTGTGCTTTACAATGCTTCCCTATGCTTTACCACACCTCTCTGTGCTTTACAATGCTTCCCTATGCTTTACCATTCCTCTCTGTGCTTTACAATGCTTCCCTATGCTTTACCAGACCTCTCTGTGCTTTACAATGCTTCCCTATGCTTTACCATACCTCTCTGTGCTTTACAATGCTTCCCTATGCTTTACCAGACCTCTCTGTGCTTTACAATGCTTCCCTATGCTTTACCATTCCTCTCTGTGCTTTACAATGCTTCCCTATGCTTTACCATACGTCTCTGTGCTTTACAATGCTTGCCTATGCTTTACCAGACCTCTCTGTGCTTTACAATGCTTGCCTATGCTTTACCAGACCTCTCTGTGCTTTACAATGCTTCCCTATGCTTTACCATACCTCTCTGGGTTTACCAATCTTCCCTATGCTTTACCAGACCTCTCTGTGCTTTTACAATGCTTCCCTATGCTTTACCATACCTCTGTGCTTTACAATGCTTCCCTATGCTTTACCAGACCTCTCTGTGCTTTACAATGCTTCCTATGCTTTACCATTCCTCTCTGTGCTTTTACAATGCTTCCCTATGCTTTACCATACGTCTCTGTGCTTTACAATGCTTGCCTATGCTTTACCAGACCTCTCTGTGCTTTTACAATGCTTGCCTATGCTTTTACCAGACCTCTCTGTGCTTTACAATGCTTCCCTATGCTTTACCATACCTCTCTGTGCTTTACAATGCTTCCCTATGCTTTACCATACCTCTCTGTGCTTTACAATGCTTCCCTATGCTTTACCATACCTCTCTGTGCTTTACAATGCTTCCCTATGCTTTACCAGACCTCTCTGTGCATTACAATGCTTCCCTATGCTTTACCAGACCTCTCTGTGCTTTACAATGCTTCCCTATGCTTTACCAGACCTCTCTGTGCTTTATAATTAGGGCTTCTGTTTTTCAGGTTTTAATAATTGTATTTTTTGGTGCTTATTTTTAACTATTTTCGAATTTTATGTGAATCGTTTTTTTTCAGGGCTTTCATTTTTGATATACTGTATGAAATTAGTGTTTTCGGTTACTTTCCAAAATGCTTGAGCGTTTTTTTTTTCTTCTGCCAAAATATGTATAGTAACTTGACAGTACTTGCACACTTAAGTTGTACCTTCTTTCCTTCGCTGTCTTTCACAACGAAATCCCTATGGTCACAGGCACATTCTTCTGGGGTTTTTGTGTGTAGGCATTTTTGTACATTTCACCACAATTCTGTTTTAAACCCTCTGTATCCTAACTATAATACAGCTTGAAATCCCGCTAACAAACCTCCATCCTGGTTGTAACCTTGCTTTAAATCTCGCAAGTGGAGTCTCCAATAGAAATATAGGAATGTGCTGTCACTCAGTAGTTGGGGCGGGTTTAAAGTATTCAGAACGAATCAATGATAGATACGAGTCAGGAAGACGGGACATTGCACAGCAGCACTGGGAAATGCATGTATTATTTTTGTAGTAGGTTTTATTTTTTAATAGAAAAAGGGTAAAGTCAGGGTGAATTGATTAACCATGTCCACGGTTTTTCCGGTGTTTTCCGGTATTTTTTCCGTTTTTTTTCCGGTATTTTTCCGGTGTTTTCCGGTGTTTTCCGGTGTTTTCCGGTGTTTTTCCGGTGTTTTCCGGTGTTTTCCAGTGTTTTCCGTGTTTATTGGCTATCCACAGATTTCATTTATTTTGTATCAGGGGTGTTTTATCGAGTTTTATCGGTTAAAACCAAAAATCAGAAGCCCTATTTATAATGCTTCCACTGTGCTGTATTACACTTTGCTGCGCTCTAATTGTGGTAAACTTTGCTAAGGGTTAGTTTACCATGGTTTGTTTTTGAATATGTTTACCATGCTGTCACTGTGCTCTTGTAAGAGTAGAGAAGGAGGCTCACTCACCCCTTGGCAGGCCTGCTTTGGAATGTGTTTTCTGAATTGTGACCAGTGTTGCAGCTGTAACTGTTTAATCTGCTAAACTCAGGGGTTAATTACTAAACCAGATGGTAGCAGATCTTATCATTGCAGTTTTGTTTCCAGACCTAATGGACTGACTGTACATGCTTCACGTTCTCATCTGCTTGTGGGTTGCGTGCCTCATTGCTGGTGTTGGTAGCTGCATGCCCACCTTTGCCTAGCCATGTTTTAACATAATCTTCAGGTTTGACAACTCCTTCCTCCTCTCTCTCTGGATCCTTCTCTCTATCTCCTCTTATTTTTCCCCCAGTATAAACCAGACTCACAATTTAAAAATGAATTACAGGAATGTTTAGAATTATCACTGCTATTTGATTCAGATACTATGACTGAAGAGTTGCCTTGATTTTTTCAATATTAAATAAGTAACCCGTGATCCCCAAACAACCCCTTTAAAATGTATGCAACCCAAGACTGTCGAGTGGAGCCGTGCTAGCGGAGGCTGTGAAAGAATCTCTTATTATTGCAAGCAACGTTCCTCCTGGGATGGAAACCTTTCACTGCTTCGTCTGAATCATTTTTTATTTAATTGATTTTCCAGCCCTGCAGATCGGAGACTGGTGGAAGGATGCAGCCTGTGAGACAGCCTGTCTCTTTTATATATTAGTATCTTCCACAGGGCTGTGTCCTGGTTCCCAGTCCAGTCTGCAGCTCGCTGGGTCCACAGTGCAGCAGTGAGCTTCGTTTCCACCTGTCACTGAGACCGGGTTCAACACAGTCCTGTTCGTTTCCACGCCAGACCCAGTCCGGTCTGTTTCACTTGAAACCCCAGCATGCACAGTTCCTGTGATGAAGACTGGAATTTTTTTCTCTCTCTCAGAGCTGCTCCTCCTCTCCCCTCTCTCCTATCCATTCCTCTCCACTATCTCAAAGCTGCTCCTCCTCTCCCCTCTCTCCTTTCCATTCCTCTCCACTCTCTCAGAGCTGCTCCTCGTCTCTCCTCTCTCCTTTCCATTCCTCTCCACTCTCTCAGAGCTGCTCCTCCTCTCCCCTCTCTCCTTTCCATTCCTCTCCACTATCTCAAAGCTGCTCCTCCTCTCCCCTCTCTCCTTTCCATTCCTCTCCACTCTCTCAGAGCTGCTCCTCGTCTCCCCTCTCTCCTTTCCATTCCTCTCCACTCTCTTAGAGCTGCTCTCTTCTCACCTCTCTCCTTTCCATTCCTCTCCACTCTCTCAGAGCTGCTCCTCCTCTCCCCTCTCTCCTTTCCATTCCTCTCCACTATTTCAAAGCTGCTCCTCCTCTCCCCTCTCTCCTTTCCATTCCTCTCCACTCTCTCAGAGCTGCTCCTCGTCTCCCCTCTCTCCTTTCCATTCCTCTCCACTCTCTCAGAGCTGCTCCTCGTCTCTCCTCTCTCCTTTCCATTCCTCTCCACTCTCTTAGAGCTGCTCTCTTCTCACCTCTCTCCTTTCCATTCCTCTCCACTCTCTCAGAGCTGCTCCTCCTCTCCCCTCTCTCCTTTCCATTCCTCTCCACTCTCTCAGAGCTGCTCCTCCTCTCCTCTCTCCTTTCCATTCCTCTCCACTATCTCAAAGCTGCTCCTCCTCTCCCCTCTCTCCTTTCCATTCCTCTCCACTCTCTCAGAGCTGCTCCTCCTCTCCTCTCTCCTTTCCATTCCTCTCCACTATCTCAAAGCTGCTCCTCCTCTCCCCTCTCTCCTTTCCATTCCTCTCCACTCTCTCAGAGCTGCTCCTTGTCTCCCCTCTCTCCTTTCCATTCCTCTCCACTCTCTCAGAGCTGCTCCTCGTCTCTCCTCTCTCCTTTCCATTCCTCTCCACTCTCTCAGAGCTGCTCCTCCTCTCCCCTCTCTCCTTTCCATTCCTCTCCACTCTCTCAG
This sequence comes from Acipenser oxyrinchus oxyrinchus, assembly GCA_030684275.1. NCBI lineage: Eukaryota > Metazoa > Chordata > Actinopteri > Acipenseriformes > Acipenseridae > Acipenser > Acipenser oxyrinchus. The sequence goes on along the minus strand of CM060281.1, from coordinate 5,597,693 downwards.
AGCTGCTCCTTGTCTCTCCTCTCTCCTTTCCATTCCTCTCCACTCTCTCAGAGCTGCTCCTCGTCTCTCCTCTCTCCTTTCCATTCCTCTCCACTCTCTCAGAGCTGCTCCTCCTCTCCCCTCTCTCCTTTCCATTCTTCTCCACTCTCTCAGAGCTGCTCCTTGTCTCTCCTCTCTCCTTTCCATTCCTCTCCACTCTCTCAGAGCTGCTCCTCGTCTCCCCTCTCTCCTTTCCATTCCTCTCCACTCTCTCAGAGCTGCTCCTCATCTCTCCTCTCTCCTTTCCATTCCTCTCCACTCTCTCAGAGCTGCTCCTCCTCTCCCCTCTCTCCTTTCCATTCCTCTCCACTCTCTCAGAGCTGCTCCTTGTCTCTCCTCTCTCCTTTCCATTCCTCTCCACTCTCTCAGAGCTGCTCCTCGTCTCTCCTCTCTCCTTTCCATTCCTCTCCACTCTCTCAGAGCTGCTCCTCCTCTCCCCTCTCTCCTTTCCATTCCTCTCCACTCTCTCAGAGCTGCTCCTTGTCTCTCCTCTCTCCTTTCCATTCCTCTCCACTCTCTCAGAGCTGCTCCTTGTCTCTCCTCTCTCCTTTCCATTCCTCTCCACTCTCTCAGAGCTGCTCCTCGTCTCTCCTCTCTCCTTTCCATTCCTCTCCACTCTCTTAGAGCTGCTCTCCTCTCACCTCTCTCCTTTCCATTCCTCTCCACTCTCTCAGAGCTGCTCCTCATCTCTCTCTTCCCTCCCTCTCCCCTCTACCTCTCCTCTCTCTCAGAGCTTCTCCTCCTCCTCTCTCTCCTCCCTCTCCCTCTTACTCTCCCTCTCCCCCCTCCCTCTCCCGACCCGTTCTCTGAGCAGTGTGCGCAGGGAGGATGTGGTGATGGCGACTCGGCTGAGCCCTCCCCTCTCCTCCCTTCTCTCTCCCCTCTCTCCTCTCTCCGCTCTCTCAGAGCTGCTCCTCCTCTCCCCCCTCCCTCTCCCGGCCCGTTCTCTGAGCAGTGTGAGCAGGGAGGAGGTGGTGATGGCGACCCGGCTGAGCCCCAGGTTAAGGCAGCGTGCCTCTGAGGTGACGGAGAGCTCAGAGAAGAGCGCCCGATCCCGGGGGAGGGGCTGCAGGCTGGATTCCAAGTCCTTCACAATGTTCAGGATCTCCATCCGCTCCACCTGGCGAAGCATCCCCCGCAGATCGAGTAGGGCGGCGACGTGCTTCTTACTGAGAGAGAGTCAATACAGAGAGAGAGTTAATACAGAGAGAGAGGAGTCAATACAGAGAGAGAGGAGTCAATACAGAGAGAGAGGAGACAATACAGAGAGAGAGAGTCAATACAGAGAGAGAGAGTCAATACAGAGAGAGGAGTCAATACAGAGAGAGAGAGTCAATACAGAGAGAGAGAGTCAATACAGAGAGAGAGTCAATACAGAGAGAGAGAGTCAATACAGAGAGAGAGTCAATACAGAGAGAGAGTCAATACAGAGAGAGAGGAGTCAATACAGAGAGAGAGTCAATACAGAGAGAGAGAGTCAATACAGAGAGAGAGAGTCAATACAGAGAGAGAGGAGTCAATACAGAGAGAGGAGTCAATACAGAGAGAGGAGTCAATACAGAGAGAGAGTCAATACAGAGAGAGAGGAGTCAATACAGAGAGAGAGTCAATACAGAGAGAGAGAACTCAATACAGAGAGTCAATACAGAGAGAGAGTCAATACAGAGAGAGTCAATACAGAGAGAGAGTCAATACAGAGAGAGAGGAGTCAATACAGAGAGAGAGAGTCAATACAGAGAGAGAGGAGTCAATACAGAGAGAGGAGTCAATACAGAGAGAGAGGAGTCAATACAGAGAGAGTCAATACAGAGAGAGAGTCAATACAGAGAGAGAGGAGTCAATACAGAGAGAGAGTCAATACAGAGAGAGAGGAGTCAATACAGAGAGAGGAGTCAATACAGAGAGAGAGGAGTCAATACAGAGAGAGAGTCAATACAGAGAGAGGAGTCAATACAGAGAGAGAGGAGTCAATACAGAGAGAGGAGTCAATACAGAGAGAGAGTCAATACAGAGAGAGAGGAGTCAATACAGAGAGAGAGTCAATACAGAGAGAGAGTCAATACAGAGAGAGGAGTCAATACAGAGAGAGAAGTCAATACAGAGAGAGAGTCAATACAGAGAGAGAGGAGTCAATACAGAGAGAGAGTCAATACAGAGAGAGAGGACTCAATACAGAGAGAGAGTCAATACAGAGAGAGAGTCAATACAGAGAGAGAGTCAATACAGAGAGAGAGAGTCAATACAGAGAGAGAGTCACAGAGAGAGTCACAGAGAGAGTCAATACAGAGAGAGAGTCAATACAGAGAGAGAGTCAATACAGAGAGAGAGTCAATACAGAGAGAGGAGTCAATACAGAGAGTACAGAGAGAGAGTCAATACAGAGAGAGAGTCAATACAGAGAGAGAGTCAATACAGAGAGAGAGAGTCACACAGAGAGAGAGTCAATACAGAGAGAGAGTCAATACAGAGAGAGAGTCAATACAGAGAGAGTCAATACAGAGAGAGAGTCAATACAGAGAGAGAGAGTCAATACAGAGAGAGAGTCAATACAGAGAGAGAGAGTCAATACAGAGAGAGAGTCAATACAGAGAGAGTCAATACAGAGAGAGAGTCAATACAGAGAGAGAGAGAGTCAATACAGAGAGAGGAGTCAATACAGAGAGAGAGTCAATACAGAGAGAGAGTCAATACAGAGAGAGAGGACTCAATACAGAGAGAGAGTCAATACAGAGAGAGAGTCAATACAGAGAGAGAGTCAATACAGAGAGAGAGGA
>CM060281.1:5559880-5589880 GCA_030684275.1 Acipenser oxyrinchus oxyrinchus | reverse complement strand
TTGAGGACCGTGAGACGCAGTGGTCGGCCAAGGAAATTTACTGCAGCAGATGAAAGACACATCATGCTTACTTCCCTTCGCAATCGGAAGATGTCCAGCCGTGCCATCAGCTCAGAATTGGCAGAAAACAGTGGGACCCTGGTACACCCATCTACTGTCCGGAGAAGTCTGGTCAGAAGTGGCCTTCATGGAAGACTTAGGCCAAAAAGCCATACCTCCGACGTGGAAACAAGGCCAGCGACTATGCACGAAAACACAGGAACTGGGGTGCAGAAAATGGCAGCAGGTGCTCTGGACTGATGAGTCAAAATTTGAAATATTTGGCTGTAGCAGAAGGCAGTTTGTTCAGCCGAAGGGCTGGAGAGCGGTACACGAATGGGTGTCTGCAGGCAACAGTGAAGCATGGTGGAGGTTCCTTGCAAGTTTGGGGCTGCATTTCTGCAAATGGAGTTGGGGATTTGGTCAGAATTAATGGTCTCCTCAATGCTGAGAAGTACAGGCAGATACTTATCCATCATGCAATACCATCAGAGAGGCATCTGATTGGCCCCAAATTTATTCTGCAGCATGACAACGACCCCAAACATACAGCGAAAGTCATTAAGAACTATCTTCAGCGTAAAGAAGAACAAGGAGTCCTGGAAGTGACGGTATGGCCCCCACAGAGCCCTGATCTCAACATCATCGAGTCTGTCTGGGATTACATGAAGAGAGAGAAGCAACTGAGGCTGCCTAAATCCACAGAAGAACTGTGGTTAGTTCTCCAAGATGTTTGGGCCAACCTACCTGCCGAGTTCCTTCAAAAACTGTGTGCCTAGAAGAATTGATGCTGTTTTGAAGGCAAAGGGTGGTCACACCAAATATTGATTTGATGTAGATTTTTCTTCTGTTCACTCACTTTGCATTTTGTTAATTGATAAATATAAACTATTAACATGTCTATTTTTGAAAGCATTCTTACTTTACAGCATTTTTTCACACCTGCCTAAAACTTTTGCACAGTACTGTATATATATATAATACAGTGGCTACAAGTAATACATTTCCTCTCCTCCCAAGTTGTGCTCCTCATGTGTCACTGCGTACCCCTTTGGTTGTGGCAGGAGGCTATGTATTGGGCTGTGTGTCCCTCCCCCAGGAGGTCTGCCGTGTTATCTTATTAAAGAATACTTCCCTTGTTTGGGAGTATTTCTCACAGTGTAGGAGAAAGTGCATCTCTGTCTCTCCCTCTCCTGTCTCACAGTGTCCACAGAGCCTGTTCTCCCTGGCTAGCCAGGTCTGTCTGTGTCGACCTTTTTCAATGGCCAGGCTGTGGTCACTGAGCCTGTACTAGATCAGGATCTGTCTCTGCCTTATATCTCTGACAGTGAAGAGATACTCTGCAAGGGTGTGTTTCTGTTTAGGGCCTGATAGCAATCCAGTTTATTTTGGGATTTTGTTTCTATGTCCCAATGTTTCAGATAGGAGTTTTTGGTTTGCTTTATGATTTGGTTTACTCTGATTGGGGGCTGGTAAGCAGTGTTGACCTGAAGCTGGTTTGTGTTAGCATTAGTGCAGTCTCTCTCTCTCTCTCTCTCTCTCCCAGTATAGTGAGTGTGTCTGTCTCTCTCTCACCAGTTCTCTGAAGAGCTCTTTGATCTGCGTGCCCTCGTCCCTCAGCCTGCCTGACATCTTCCTCCTCTTCTTGGCAGAGGTGCAGATGATGCGACCACGCATTAGAGCGCGTAGGTACTCCACGAGAACATGCCTGTGCACCTCACACACCAGTGCCTGAGAGGGAGAGGGTAGAGAGAGGAGAGAGAGGATGAGAGGGAGAGAGCGGGAGAGGGAGGGAGAGAGAGGATGAGAGGAGAGAGAGGAGAGGGAGAGAGAGAGAGAGAGGTGAGAGGAGAGAGAGAGTAAGAGAGTGAGAGAGAACTACACTAGGTTAAAGAAAGTCCATGACTGCTTTACTTCCTGGGTCATTTCACCCCAGCAGTGTCTTCTGGGTCATGTCACTGGCTGAAAGCATGTCAGTCAGTAGGGGGGAGAAGCTGATTGGTTACTGAAAGGATTGAAGCCAGTGAAGGGGTGGGGTGGTTTATCCAAACAGATATCTCTTTAACCAAGTGTAATACCTGACAGCATGTTTAAAAATAAAAACACATACAGATTATTTTGAAAACTGCACAACTGAGCACATGGCTTTTATAAGGGTTTGTTTACCATGGTTTGGTTTTTAATATGCTTTAGCAATCCTCTCTGTGCTTTATAATGCTTCTCTATGCTTTACCATGCTTTCAATGTGCTTTATTACACTTTACTGTGTTTTTACTGCAGGACACTTTCATTGGAGGCATGGCGCTGCTCTCCCTGGTTACCCCGGGCCCCACCCCCGAATCTCTACCTGGTAGGGGGGCCCCTCCATCCTGCAGAAGGTCTTGAAGTGGCTCCTGATCGTCTCGGTGATCAAGTCGAACGCCTCAGTGTTGTTCAGCCACTTCCTCTTCACCAGCTTCTCAAAGTGGGGCTGAAAAAACACAGAATAAGAATAAGAGAGGGCAATCAGATTCATGGGAGAGAGGGAGGGAGAGAGAGAGGGTGTAGAGGAGGGGAGAGGGAGGGTGAGTGAGAGGGGAAAGAGGAGGGGACAGAGAGAGAGAGAGAGAGGAGGAGAGAGGGACAGAGAGGAGGGAGAGAGAGGGAGGGGGAGAGAGAGGGAGGGGTGAGTGAGAGGGGATAGAGGGAGAGGGGCAGGGGAGAGAGGAGAGGAGAAGGACACCTGTGCCCCACCTTGATCTGCTGGAACAGTTGCTCTACCAGCACCTTCACCCCCAGACTCACGATCTTGTCGAGGGCTGCCATGCCTCTCCTCAGCCCCTCCTCACAGTCCTGAGACTCACACTGAGCACAGCGCTGGAGGAAACTCCTACAGAGAGACACAGAGAGATGGGGTGATTACTGAAATCAGTAATACAATACATTATTAACATGAAGAAACCCTCAGCCCTCCTCACACTCCAGAGACACACTGAGCCTCTCCCCCCTCCTTCTCCCCCCCTCTCTATACCTGAAGGGAGGGCAGCAGTTGACCAGGGCGATAGTTTTGGGTGTGAAGCTCTCTGCTGGGTTTCCGCTCTCAGTCTGGTACTCATGAAACGCCTCCACCTTCTTCTGGAAGCTGCAGAGACAAGGAGATGAGATAAAGAGACACAGAGACACACAGATAGAGACGCAGAGACACAGAGATACAGAGACAAAGGCACACAGACACAGGGATAGAGACGCAGAGATACACAGACACAGACATACAGAGACGCAGACAAACAGAGACACAGACATACAGAGACACAGACAAACAGAGACACAGAGATACAGAGACACAGACATACAGAGACACAGACAAACAGAGACACAGACATACAGAGACACAGACAAACAGAGACACAGAGATACAGAGACACAGACATACAGACACAGACATACAGAGACACAAAGATAGAGACGCAGAGACACAGAGATACAGAGACAAAGGCACACAGACACAGGGATAGAGACGCAGAGATACACAGACACAGACATACAGAGACGCAGACAAACAGAGACACAGACATACAGAGACACAGACAAACAGAGACACAGAGATACAGAGACACAGACATACAGAGACACAGACAAACAGAGACACAGACATACAGAGACACAGAGATACAGAGACACAGACATACAGAGACACAGACAAACAGAGACACAGACATACAGAGACACAGACAAACAGAGACACAGAGATACAGAGACACAGACATACAGAGACACAGACAAACAGAGACACAGACATACAGAGACACAGACAAACAGAGACACAGACATACAGAGACACAGAGATACAGAGACACAGACATACAGAGACACAGACATACAGAGACACAGAGATACAGAGACACAGACATACAGAGACACAGAGATAGAGACGCAGAGACACAGAGATACAGAGACAAAGGCACACAGACACAGGGATAGAGACGCAGAGATACACAGATAGAGACGCAGAGACACAGAGATACAGAGACAAAGGCACACAGACACAGGGATAGAGACGCAGAGATACACAGACACAGACATACAGAGACACAGACAAACAGAGACACAGAGATACAGAGACACAGACAAACAGAGACACAGAGATACAGAGACACAGACATACAGAGACACAGACAAACAGAGACACAGAGATACAGAGACACAGACATACAGAGACACAGACATACAGAGACACAGACAAAGACACACAGAGAGATACAAACAGAGACACCAAAACATACAGAGACATAGAGAGGTACAGATTTGTAAAAATCAGACAGTCTGTATCTGAAATATCACAGCTGTCCTAACCACGTTGTTCTTCTCTTCTAGTTCACATTACTTCGTATCACTTTGTGTTCCAGTCGTCACATCCAGGGGACTTATTAAAAATGTGAAGCCCCCTGTGGCCTCAGTAGAGCTCTCAAACATGTCTGATCTCTGAGTACAACTGGTACATCAGAGTGTAACCATGAACATGCCTCCTCTGATACACTGTGCCCCCTAGCAGATCCATGAAATACAACACTGAACAAATGTTACACACTGGTGTACTTAGAAGACATGTTTGAGAGCTCTACTGAGGCTTTAAACTTTATGAAAAAGCAAATGAAAGCAAACAGAACATGTATTTAAGTCATGGTGTATAACAGCGATGATTGGTTTTTAAGTGCAGTGTGTTGGAATTCAAATTCAAATTCGAGTTCGTAATGTTTACCTCCTCGTGCACTGCACTTAAAAACAAATCAGTGAAATAATTGAAGCCTCCTGCAGCCAGGCGTGCCGTGTGCGTACCTCTGCAGGAAGTCGGCCAGGCCAGAGAGGCAGCAGTGAGCCACGCGCGCCCCCAGCTCCGCAGTGATGCGGGAGGCCCTGTCGAGGTGAATCTGCAGCTTCTGGTGACAAAGAAACAGAGTGAGGCAGGGAGGAACACACACTACAGAGTGAGACAGGGAGGAACACACACTACAGAGTGAGACAGGGAGGAACACACACTATAGAGTGAGACATGGAGGAACACACTACAGAGTGAGACAGGGAGGAACACACACTATAGAGTGAGACATGGAGGAACACACTACAGAGTGAGACAGGGAGGAACACACACTAGAGAGTGAGACATGGAGGAACACACTACAGAGTGAGACAGGGAGGAACACACACTATAGAGTGAGACATGGAGGAACACACTACAGAGTGAGACAGGGAGGAACACACACTATAGAATGAGACATGGAGGAACACACTACAGAGTGAGGCACGGAGGAACACACACTACAGAGTGAGACAGGGAGGAACACACACTACAGAGTGAGACAGGAACACACACTACAGAGTGAGACAGGGAGGAACACACTACAGAGTGAGACAGGGAGGAACACACACTACAGAGTGAGACAGGAACACACACTACAGAGTGAGACAGGGAGGAACACACACCACAGAGTTAGACAGGAACACACACTACAGAGTGAGACAGGAACACACACTACAGAGTGAGACAGGGAGGAACACACTACAGAGTGAGACAGGGAGGAACACACACTACAGAGTGAGACAGGGAGGAACACACACTACAGAGTGAGACAGGGAGGAACACACACTACAGAGTGAGACAGGAACACACACTACAGAGTGAGACAGGAACACACACTACAGAGTGAGACAGGGAGGAACACACACCACAGAGTTAGACAAGGAGGAACACACTACAGAGTGAGACAGGGAGGAACACATTACAGAGTGAGACAGGGAGGAACACACACTACAGAGTGAGACAGGAACACACACTACAGAGTGAGACAGGGAGGAACACACTACAGAGTGAGACAGGGAGGAACACACACTACAGAGTGAGACAGGAACACACACTACAGAGTGAGACAGGAACACACACTACAGAGTGAGACAGGGAGGAACACACACTACAGAGTGAGACAGGGAGGAACACACACTACAGAGTGAGACAGGGAGGATCACACACTACAGAGTGAGACAGGGAGGATCACACACTAGAGAGTGAGACAGGGAGGAACACACACTACAGAGTGAGACAGGGAGGAACACACACTACAGAGTGAGACAGGGAGGAACACACACTACAGAGTGAGACAGGAGGAACACACACTACAGAGTGAGACAGGAGGACACACACTACAGAGTGAGACAGGGAGGAACACACACTACAGAGTGAGACGAGGAACACACACTACAGAGTGAGACAGGGAGGAACACACACTACAGAGTGAGACAGGGAGGAACACACACTACAGAGTGAGACAGGAGGACACACACTACAGAGTGAGACAGGGAGGAACACACACTACAGAGTGAGACAGGAGGAACACACACTACAGAGTGAGACAGGGAGGACACACACTACAGAGTGAGACAGGGAGGAACACACACTACAGAGTGAGACAGGAGGAACACACACTACAGAGTGAGACAGGGAGGAACACACACTACAGAGTGAGACAGGGAGGAACACACACTACAGAGTGAGACAGGGAGGAACACACACTACAGAGTGAGACAGGAGGAACACACACTACAGAGTGAGACAGGAGGACACACACTACAGAGTGAGACAGGGAGGAACACACACTACAGAGTGAGACAGGGAGGAACACACACTACAGAGTGAGACAGGGAGGAACACACACTACAGAGTGAGACAGGGAGGAACACACACTACAGAGTGAGACAGGAGGACACACACTAGAGAGTGAGACAGGAGGACACACACTACAGAGTGAGACAGGGAGGAACACACACTACAGAGTGAGACAGGGAGGAACACACACTACAGAGTGAGACAGGGAGGAACACACACTACAGAGTGAGACAGGGAGGAACACACACTACAGAGTGAGACAGGAGGACACACACTACAGAGTGAGACAGGAGGACACACATTACAGAGTGAGACAGGGAGGAACACACTACAGAGTGAGACTGGAACACACACTAGAGAGTGAGACAGGAACACACACTACAGAGAGGCAGGGAGGAACACACTAGAGAGTGAGACAGGGAGGAACACACACTACGGAGTGAGACAGGGAGGAACACATTACAGAGTGAGACAGGAACACACACTACAGAGTGAGACAGGAACACATACTACAGAGTGAGACAGGGAGGAACACACACCACAGAGTTAGACAAGGAGGAACACACTACAGAGTGAGACAGGGAGGAACACATTACAGAGTGAGACAGGGAGGAACACACACTACAGAGTGAGACAGGAACACACACTACAGAGTGAGACAGGAACACACACTACAGAGTGAGACAGGAACACACACTACAGAATGAGACAGGAACACACACTACAGAGTGAGACAGGAACACACACTACAGAGTGAGACAGGAGGAACACACACTACAGAGTGAGACAGGAGGAACACACACTACAGAGTGAGACAGGGAGGAACACACACTACAGAGTGAGACAGGGAGGAACACACACTACAGAGTGAGACAGGGAGGAACACACACTACAGAGTGAGACAGGAACACACACTACAGAGTGAGACAGGAACACACACTACAGAGTGAGACAGGAACACACACTACAGAGTGAGACAGGAACACACACTACAGAGTGAGACAGGAACACACACTACAGAGTGAGACAGGGAGGAACACACACTACAGAGTGAGACAGGGAGGAACACACACTACAGAGTGAGACAGGGAGGAACACACACTACAGAGTGAGACAGGGAGGAACACACACTACAGAGTGAGACAGGGAGGAACACACACTACAGAGTGAGACAGGGAGGAACACACACTACAGAGTGAGACAGGGAGGAACACACACTACAGAGTGAGACAGGGAGGAACACACACTACAGAGTGAGACAGGGAGGAACACACTACAGAGTGAGACAGGGAGGAACACACACTACAGAGTGAGACAGGGAGGATCACACACTACAGAGTGAGACAGGGAGGATCACACACTACAGAGTGAGACAGGGAGGATCACACACTACAGAGTGAGACAGGGAGGAACACACACTACAGAGTGAGACAGGGAGGAACACACACTACAGAGTGAGACAGGGAGGATCACACACTACAGAGTGAGACAGGGAGGAACACACACTACAGAGTGAGACAGGGTGAGAACCTCTATCAGTTAGAGTGACGGGTTATTAAAGCAATGGTGTTATTCTAACAGATGATTTAGCAGGCGTGATGGAGTCACTGGATAATGCCGGTGATCCCCTCAAGGATGCGATCACGTCACAGGAGATTTTAAACTGGGTATTTATTAAGAGGATGTTATGATAATGGGTAATACAGATAGTGTAGAGCAATCATGTGACAGTGTAACAGCACTGACTGCAATACAGGTGATTCAATGCAATGCTGTGACAGACTATCCCTTATAAAAATTTACAATGGTATTTTTGCAGCCCCCTATGCTTATACACTATGCATTTACTATAGTTTACTATGGTTTGTTTTTAAATTTGCTTTACCATACCTCTATGTGCTTTAATGTGCTTACCTCTTCTTTATCATGCTTTACTACGCTTTGCTGTGCTTTTACTGAAAACTTTTAGAAGGGTTAGTTTACCATGGTCTGTTTTTTAATATGCTTTATCATATCTATCTGTGCTTTACAGTGCTTGCCTATCCTTACCATGCTTTCACTGTGCTTTGTTACACTTTTCTATGCTTTTACTGTGGCAAACTGTTACAAGGCAGTGTATTAGTTGATTGAATCAGTTCAGTGTATTTGTTGATTACTTTTATAGGGATTAGTTGATTGAGTGCAGTGCAGTGTATTATTTGTGTAGTGCAGTGTATTTTTTGAGTGCAGTGCCGTGTATTATTTGAGTGTAGTGCAGTGTATTATTTGAGTGCAGTGAGGTGTATTTGTTGATTGAGTCCAGTGTATTCGTTGATTGAGTGCAGTGTATTATTTGAGTGCAGTGTAGTGTATTAGTTGATTGAGTGCCGTGTATTATTTGAGTGCAGTGCAGTGTATTATTTGAGTGCAGTGCGGTGTATTCGTTGATTGAGTGCAGTGTATTCGTTGATTGAGTACAGTGTATTATTTGAGTGCAGTGCGGTGTATTCGTTGATTGAGTGCCGTGTATTATTTGAGTGCAGTGTATTATTTGAGTGCAGTGTATTATTTGAGTGCAGTGTAGTGTATTAGTTGATTGAATGCAGTGTAGTGTATTAGTTGATTGAATGCAGTGTAGTGTATTAGTTGATTGAATGCAGTGTATTAGTTGATTGAATGCAGTGCAGTGTATTAGTTGATTGAATGCAGTGCACACGCAGCTCAGTGGTTCAGGTTCTGTACCGCGATCACGTTGTTGGCCAGGCTGCTCTGATACTCCTCGATCTGCAGAGACTCCCCAGCGCTCTCTCGGCGTCAGGTCCTCAAGCTCCTCCGTCACCATCTCCTGGAACAAATAGACACTCTTAACATCTGGTACTGGCTACACACTACCACCTGATATCAGAGAGTTCTTTACACACTCTCCCCACTCCAACAAAGGAGTGTGTACACAGCTTCTTATCCTGGCTGCACCTCGCAATACTCACTCACACATTTAGATACAATCTACCAGCTACAACCAGGTACCGGCTACCAGAGAGAGATTATCACTCACACAGACCCCCAGTCCAACAGAGCAGCTCCTCCTGTGCTGGACCATCACTCTCCAGCATGCAACCACCTCCCCGCAGGCTCAGGGAGCCAGCTACAGCCCTGTGTGATTACCAGCACTGACCCTGAGTCAGCTACAGCCCTGTGTGATTACCAGCACCCTGCCCTGAGTCAGCTACAGCCCTGTGTGATTACCAGCACTGACCTGAGTCAGCTACAGCCTGTGTGATTACCAGCACCCTGCCCTGAGTCAGCTACAGCCCTGTGTGATTAGCAGCACTGACCTGAGTCAGCTACAGCACTGTGTGATTACCAGCACCCTGCCCTGAGTCAGCTACAGCCCTGTGTGATTACCAGCACCCTGCCCTGAGTCAGCTACAGCCCTGTGTGATTACCAGCACCTGCCCTGAGTCAGCTACAGCCCTGTGTGATTACCAGCACTGACCCTGAGTCAGCTACAGCCCTGTGTGATTACCAGCACCCTGACCCTGAGTCAGCTACAGCCCTGTGTGATTACCAGCACTGACCCTGAGTCAGCTACAGCCCTGTGTGATTACCAGCACTGACCCTGAGTCAGCTACAGCCCTGTGTGATTACCAGCACTGACCCTGAGTCAGCTACAGCCCTGTGTGATTACCAGCACCTGCCCTGAGTCAGCTACAGCCCTGTGTGATTACCAGCACCTGCCCTGAGTCAGCTACAGCCCTGTGTGATTACCAGCACTGACCCTGAGTCAGCTACAGCCCTGTGTGATTACCAGCACTGACCCTGAGTCAGCTACAGCCCTGTGTGATTACCAGCACTGACCCTGAGTCAGCTACAGCCCTGTGTGATTACCAGCACTGACCCTGAGTCAGCTACAGCCCTGTGTGATTACCAGCACTGACCCTGAGTCAGCTACAGCCCTGTGTGATTACCAGCACTGACCCTGAGTCAGCTACAGCCCTGTGTGATTACCAGCACCCTGCCCTGAGTCAGCTACAGCCCTGTGTGATTACCAGCACCCTGCCCTGAGTCAGCTACAGCCCTGTGTGATTACCAGCACCCTGCCCTGAGTCAGCTACAGCCCTGTGTGATTACCAGCACCCTGCCCTGAGTCAGCTACAGCCCTGTGTGATTAGCAGCACCCTGCCCTGAGTCAGCTACAGCCCTGTGTGATTAGCAGCACCCTGCCCTGAGTCAGCTACAGCCCTGTGTGATTAACAGCACTGCCCTGAGTCAGCTACAGCCCTGTGTGATTAACAGCACCCTGACCCTGAGTCAGCTACAGCCCTGTGTGATTAGCAGCACCCTGCCCTGAGTCAGCTACAGCCCTGTGTGATTACCAGCACCCTGCCCTGAGTCAGCTACAGCCCTGTGTGATTACCAGCACCTGACCCTGAGTCAGCTACAGCCCTGTGTGATTACCAGCACTGACCTGAGTCAGCTACAGCCCTGTGTGATTACCAGCACCTGACCCTGAGTCAGCTACAGCCCTGTGTGATTACCAGCACCCTGCCCTGAGTCAGCTACAGCCCTGTGTGATTAGCAGCACTGCCCTGAGTCAGCTACAGCCCTGTGTGATTACCAGCACTGACCTGAGTCAGCTACAGCCCTGTGTGATTACCAGCACTGACCCTGAGTCAGCTACAGCCCTGTGTGATTACCAGCACCTGCCCTGAGTCAGCTACAGCCCTGTGTGATTACCAGCACCCTGCCCTGAGTCAGCTACAGCCCTGTGTGATTAGCAGCACTGACCCTGAGTCAGCTACAGCCCTGTGTGATTACCAGCACCCTGCCCTGAGTCAGCTACAGCCCCTGTGTGATTAGCAGCACTGACCCTGAGTCAGCTACAGCCCTGTGTGATTACCAGCACTGACCCTGAGTCAGCTACAGCCCCTGTGTGATTAACAGCACTGACCCTGAGTCAGCTACAGCCCCTGTGTGATTAACAGCACCCTGCCCTGAGTCAGCTACAGCCCCTGTGTGATTAGCAGCACTGACCCTGAGTCAGCTACAGCCCTGTGTGATTACCAGCACCCTGCCCTGAGTCAGCTACAGCCCCTGTGTGATTAACAGCACCCTGCCCTGAGTCAGCTACAGCCCTGTGTGATTACCAGCACCCTGCCCTGAGTCAGCTACAGCCCTGTGTGATTACCAGCACCCTGCCCTGAGTCAGCTACAGCCCTGTGTGATTACCAGCACCCTGCCCTGAGTCAGCTACAGCCCTGTGTGATTAGCAGCACCCTGCCCTGAGTCAGCTACAGCCCTGTGTGATTAGCAGCACCCTGCCCTGAGTCAGCTACAGCCCTGTGTGATTAACAGCACCCTGCCCTGAGCCAGCTACAGCCCTGTGTGATTACCAGCATCCTGCCCTGAGTCAGCTACAGCCCCTGTGTGATTAGCAGCACCCTGCCCTGAGTCAGCTACAACACTGTGTGATTAGCAGCACTGACCCTGAGTCAGCTACAGCCCTGTGTGATTACCAGCACCCTGCCCTGAGTCAGCTACAGCCCTGTGTGATTACCAGCACTGACCCTGAGTCAGCTACAGCCCTGTGTGATTACCAGCACTGACCCTGAGTCAGCTACAGCCCTGTGTGATTACCAGCACCCTGCCCTGAGTCAGCTACAGCCCTGTGTGATTACCAGCACTGACCCTGAGTCAGCTACAGCCCTGTGTGATTACCAGCACCCTGCCCTGAGTCAGCTACAGCCCTGTGTGATTACCAGCACTGACCCTGAGTCAGCTACAGCCCTGTGTGATTACCAGCACTGACCCTGAGTCAGCTACAGCCCTGTGTGATTAGCAGCACCCTGCCCTGAGTCAGCTACAGCCCTTGTGTGATTAGCAGCACTGACCCTGAGTCAGCTACAGCCCTGTGTGATTACCAGCACCCTGCCCTGAGTCAGCTACAGCCCTGTGTGATTAGCAGCACCCTGCCCTGAGTCAGCTACAGCCCCTGTGTGATTACCAGCACTGACCCTGAGTCAGCTACAGCCCTGTGTGATTACCAGCACCCTGCCCTGAGTCAGCTACAGCCCCTGTGTGATTAGCAGCACTGACCCTGAGTCAGCTACAGCCCTGTGTGATTACCAGCACTGACCCTGAGTCAGCTACAGCCCTGTGTGATTACCAGCACCCTGCCCTGAGTCAGCTACAGCCCTGTGTGATTAGCAGCACCCTGCCCTGAGTCAGCTACAGCCCTGTGTGATTAGCAGCACTGACCCTGAGTCAGCTACAGCCCTGTGTGATTACCAGCACTGACCCTGAGTCAGCTACAGCCCTGTGTGATTAGCAGCACCCTGCCCTGAGTCAGCTACAGCCCTTGTGTGATTAGCAGCACTGACCCTGAGTCAGCTACAGCCCCTGTGTGATTACCAGCCCCTGCCCTGAGTCAGCTACAGCCCTGTGTGATTAACAGCACCCTGCCCTGAGTCAGCTACAGCCCTGTGTGATTACCAGCCCCTGCCCCCTCACCTGTGGCCAGCGCGTGTGGTCTCCAGCTTGCTCAGTGTGTGAGGGCAGCTGTGTGAGACAGCTGGGATCTGAGGTGAGCTCCTTGAAGGCAGGTGATCGGCACCTCCCTGAAATAGAGAGGACAAGACGGGCAGGTGGTCAGCAATCAGCAAGCAGTGTGTGTGTGTGTGTGTGTGTGTGTGTGTGTGAGTGTGTGTGTGCATGTGTGTGTGGTGTGTGTGTGTGTGTGTGTGTGTGTGTGTGTGTGTGTGTGTGTGTGTGTGTGTGTGTGTGTGTGTGTGTGTGTGTGTGTGTGTGTGTGTGTGTGTGTGTGTGTGTGTGTGTGTGTGTGTGTGTGTGTGTGTGTGTGTGTGTGTGTGTGTGTGTGTGTGTGTGTGTGTGTGTGTGTGTGTGTGTGTGTGTGTGTGTGTGTGTGTGTGTGTGTGTGTGTGTGTGTGTGTGTGTGTGTGTGTGTGTGTGAGTGTGTGTGCGAGTTCTCTGACCTGCGGTAGGTGTTGTGCACCCAGTCCAGCAGTGTGTGCAGCTCAGTGATGTGCAGCTCAGCTGCGGCCGCCTCTCTCAGTCTCTGCCCCACGGCCTGATGGTAGCTCTGCAGGTGCACCGCGAAGGCCTCGTACTCAGGGGGGTAGCAGGGGAGTGCGTTCCTCTTCACAGTACACAGATCCTGCACCAGCCAGCTCAGAGCTCCCAGGAACCCCGGACAGGGCCCGGCGTCCCCCTACATGGGAGCCTGCTGCTGGCCGACTCGCCACACCTCTCCTTCCACTTCCTGTGGAGCTGCCGGGGCCGGGAGAGGCCCTCCGGGCCCCTGGCCTCCCTCTCAGCCCACTCCCTGTCTGCCTGCTCCTCCTGCTCGATAACCTGGAGCAGCAGAGGCAGCGCAGGGGGTGGGGCAGGGCTGTCGGGGAGTAAGGGACTCGCACCACCTCCCCAGCTCCTTGTGCAGCGCCTCATACAGCAGCTCCACGTCCTTCAACTTCACGGCCGCTGTCTCGCACTGCCCCCCACCTCCTCGGCCCCACCCTCAGCCCCACCCCTCCCTCGCACTCCCGCTCCAGTTCCAGGATGTGAGTGTCGGCCACGAAGAGGTCCCGCTTCATCACAAGTCGCAGGATCTCTAGCACTGAGAGGAGGGGAGGGAGGAGAGAGGGGGAGAAGGGAAGATGGGAAGAGATGAAGGAGAGGTGGGAGAAGAGAAGAGATGTCAAACATTTTGAACGTTTTTAAACAGTCTGTCAGTGTGCAACTTACAGATCAATGAGTGCACTCCGATTAACACACTGCCCTGCCTGCCTGTCCTGTGCAATCTCTGATTCACACACACACACTGCCCTGCCTGTCCTGTGCAATCTCTGATTCACACACACACACTGCCCTGCCTGTCCTGTGCAATCTCTGATTCACACACACACTGCCCTGCCTGTCCTGTGCAATCTCTGATTCACACACACACACTGCCCTGCCTGTCCTGTGCAATCTCTGATTCACACACACACACTGCCCTGCCTGTCCTGTGCAATCTCTGATTCACACACACACACACTGCCCTGCCTGTCCTGTGCAATCTCTGATTCACACACACACACACTGCCCTGCCTGCCCTGTGCAATCTCTGATTCACACACACACACTGCCCTGCCTGTCCTGTGCAATCTCTGATTCACACACACACTGCCCTGCCTGTCCTGTGCCATCTCTGATTCACACACACACACTGCCTGCCCTGTGCAATCTCTGATTCACACACACACACTGCCCTGCCTGTCCTGTGCAATCTCTGATTCACACACACACTGCCCTGCCTGTCCTGTGCAATCTCTGATTCACACACACACACTGCCCTGCCTGTCCTGTGCCATCTCTGATTGACACACACACTGCCCTGCCTGTCCTGTGCAATCTCTGATTCACACACACACTGCCCTGCCTGTCTGTCCTGTGCCATCTCTGATTCACACACACACTGCCCTGTCTGTCTGTCCTGTGCCATCTCTGATTCACACACACACACTGCCCTGCCTGCCCTGTGCAATCTCTGATTCACACACACACACTGCCCTGCCTGTCCTGTGCCATCTCTGATTCACACACACACACTGCCTGCCCTGTGCAATCTCTGATTCACACACACACACTGCCCTGCCTGTCCTGTGCCATCTCTGATTCACACACACACACTGCCTGCCCTGTGCAATCTCTGATTCACACACACACACTGCCCTGCCTGTCCTGTGCAATCTCTGATTCACACACACACTGCCCTGCCTGTCTGTCCTGTGCCATCTCTGATTGACACACACACTGCCCTGCCTGTCCTGTGCAATCTCTGATTCACACACACACTGCCCTGCCTGCCTGTCCTGTGCAATCTCTGATTCACACACACACACACACACTGCCCTGTCTGCCCTGTGCAATCTCTGATTCACACACACACACACTGCCCTGTCTGTCCTGTGCAATCTCTGATTCACACACACACACACACACTGCCCTGCCTGCCTGTCCTGTGCAATCTCTGATTCACACACACACTGCCCTGCCTGTCCTGTGCAATCTCTGATTCACACACACAATGCCTGCCTGTCCTGTGCAATCTCTGATTCACACACACACTGCCCTGCCTGCCTGTCCTGTGCAATCTCTGATTCACACACACACACACTGCCCTGCCTGCCTGTCCTGTGCAATCTCTGATTCACACACACACACTGCCCTGCCTGCCCTGTGCAATCTCTGATTCACACACACACTGCCCTGCCTGTCCTGTGCAATCTCTGATTCACACACACACACTGCCCTGCCTGTCCTGTGCAATCTCTGATTCACACACACACACTGCCCTGCCTGTCCTGTGCAATCTCTGATTCACACACACACACTGCCCTGCCTGTCCTGTGCAATCTCTGATTCACACACACACACTGCCCTGCCTGTCCTGTGCAATCTCTGATTCACACACACACACTGCCCTGCCTGTCCTGTGCAATCTCTGATTCACACACACACACTGCCCTGCCTGTCCTGTGCCATCTCTGATTCACACACACACTGCCCTGCCTGTCCTGTGCAATCTCTGATTCACACACACACTGCCCTGCCTGTCCTGTGCAATCTCTGATTCACACACACACTGCCCTGCCTGCCCTGTGCAATCTCTGATTCACACACACACACTGCCCTGCCTGTCCTGTGCAATCTCTGATTCACACACACACTGCCCTGCCTGTCCTGTGCCATCTCTGATTCACACACACACACTGCCTGCCCTGTGCAATCTCTGATTCACACACACACACTGCCCTGCCTGTCCTGTGCAATCTCTGATTCACACACACACTGCCCTGCCTGTCTGTCCTGTGCCATCTCTGATTGACACACACACTGCCCTGCCTGTCCTGTGCAATCTCTGATTCACACACACACTGCCCTGCCTGTCTGTCCTGTGCCATCTCTGATTGACACACACACTGCCCTGCCTGTCTGTCCTGTGCCATCTCTGATTGACACACACACTGCCCTGCCTGCCCTGTGCAATCTCTGATTCACACACACACTGCCCTGTCTGTCTCTCCTGTACTGTACTACCCTGCCTGCCTGGGCATGCTTTCTTGTGGTTGCTGTTGTTTTAAATGCCATTTCTGTCTCGGGGTGACACGCATTTACTGTGGCATTGCCTGAGAAAGCACGGTCAGAGCTGTTTTTGGAATGCTGTTTTGTGAATTGCTAAATAGCATTACAGTGCTTTGCTTTGCAATCATTTCCACTGGTTTTCTTTGTATGGTACACATGCAGTATTGTACTGTGGTGTTTCAGACACACTGACAGTGTTCATTTATAATGCCCTGACGTTAATAAAGCAACGACAATGTAGTAGAATGACTCCCTCTGAGATGGGGTATGTGTACATATCCGATGGACCGCTGGAACAAATGCAATCTGATGTGACAGGTTCTAGTGTAGTTGATTTAATTAGATTGGGGATAAGGGGTGATTTGAACCGTGATCCATTAGTACCAGCAAGCGATTTGATAAGAGCAACAAGGTTTTATTACATCCTCTGGTTCTGATAGAAACGCGGAACGGTCCAAAGTATGACAATCATTCCTCCCTCGATACAGCAGACCAGTAAATCATTGAAACAAGACACACAGCCCAGCAGGACAAACAGGGCAGAGAAACAGCACAGAGAAACACACACACAGAGACACAACACAGAGACACAATACAGAGACACACACACAGAGACACAACACAGAGACACAACACAGCACAGCAGGACAAACAGGGCAGAGAAACAGTACAGAGACCCAACACAGAGACACAACACAGAGACACAACACAGCACAGCAGGACAAACAGGGTAGAGAAACAGCACAGAGACACACACAGAGAGATGTAGCACAGTGTCACAACACAGAGACACAACACAGAGACATATTATAGACATACAACAAAGAGACACAACATACAGAGACATACACACACAGACAACACAGAGACACACACACACAGACACAACACAGAGACACACACACAGAGACACAACACAGAGACACAACACAGCACAGCAGGACAAACAGGGCAGAGAAACAGCACAGAGACACACACAGAGACACAACACAGAGACACAACAGAGACATATTATAGACACACAACACAGAGACACAACACAAAGACACAACACAGACATAACACAGAGAAACAGCATAGAGACACAACACAGAGACACAACACAGAGACACAACACAGCCCAGCAGGACAAACAGGGCAGAGAAACAGCACAGAGAAACACACACACAGAGACACAACACAGAGACACAACACAGAGACACACACACAGAGACACAACACAGAGAGACACAACACAGAGACACAACACAGAGACACAACACAGAGAGACACAACACAGAGACACAACACAGAGACACACACACAGAGACACAACACAGAGAGACACAACACAGAGACACAACACAGAGACACAACACAGAGAGACACAACACAGAGACACAACACAGAGACATATTATAGACACACAACCCAGAGACACAACACACAGAGACATACACACACAGACAACACAGAGACACAACACAGAGACATACACACACAGACAGCACAGAGACACACACAGAGACACACACACACAGACACAACACAGAAACATACACACACAGACAGCACAGAGACACACACACAGAGACATACACACACAGACAGCACAGAGACACACACACAGAGAAGGAGGCTGTGTGGTCCAGTGGTTAAAGAAAAGGGCTTGTAACCAGGAGGTCCTCGGTTCAAATCCCACCTCAGCCACTGACTCACTGTGTGACTCTGAGCAAGTCACTTAACCTCCTTGTGCTCCGTCTTTCGGGTGAGACGTAGTTGTAAGTGACTCTGCAGCTGATGCATAGTTCACACACCCTAGTCTCTGTAAGTCGCCTTGGATAAAGGCATCTGCTAAATAAACAAATAAACACAACACAGAGACATACACACACAGACAGCACAGAGACACACACACACAGAGAACACACAGAGACACAACACAGAGACACACACAGAGACACACACACAGAGACACAACACAGAGACACACACACAGACACAACACAGAGACATACACACACAGACAGCACAGAGACACACACACAGACACACAACACAGAGACATACACAGACAGCACAGAGACACACATAGAGACACACACACACACAGACACAACACAGAGACATACAGACAGCACAGAGACACACACAGACACACACACACAGACACAACACAGAGACACAACACAGAGACATACACACAGACACACACACAGAGACATACACACACAGACAGCACAGAGACACACACACAGACACAACACAGAGACATACACACACACAGACACACACAGACAGCACAGAGACACACACACACAGACACAACACAGAGACATACACACACACACACACACAGACACAACACAGAGACACACACACACACAGACACAACACAGAGACATACACACACAGACAGCACAGAGACACACACACAGACACACAACACAGAGACATACACAGACAGCACAGAGACACACATAGAGACACACACACACAGACACAACACAGAGACATACAGACAGCACAGAGACACACACAGACACACACACACAGACACAACACAGAGACACAACACAGAGACATACACACAGACACACACACAGAGACATACACACACACACAGCACACACACACACACACACACAGAAAGCTCTTATGCAAGTTGACCATGGTATTTGTGCACTTGTACCATGGGTTTATCATGGTTATACTTTTATAACAAACTTTTACTCTTCTATAAGGGTGAGTTTACCACGTTTTTTTTTTTTTACTGTGCTTACCACACGTTGCTGTGTATGGGAGACTTCTATAAGGGGAAACACAAACACAATGACTCACTGACTCACACACTGACACACACAGTCCCCCCCCGGGGAGAAGGAGGAAGTGAGAGGAGCTGGTGTGTCTCCACTGTGTCTCTGTTAACACCTCCTAGCAAGACTCAGGAAGGACATCCGAAAATAAACACACAGAACAAGCAGCCCTGACACTCTTCAGACACTTCAAACGAACCACTGCAGTGTCTAAAAGACAAGCAAACAAGCACATCTAGAGGCTTCATCAGTGTTACTGAAACTAAACTGAGACAAGCACAGCTACAGCCTTCATCAGTGTTACTGAAACAAAACCGAGACAAGCAGACAAGCACAGCTAGAGCCTTAATCGGTGTTACTGAAACTAAACCGAGACAAGCAGACAAGCACAGCTAGAGCCTTCATCAGTGTTACTGAAACTAAACCGAGACAAGCAGACAAGCACAGCTAGAGCCTTCATCAGTGTTACTGAAACTAAACCGAGACAAGCAGACAAGCACATCTAGAGCCTTCATCAGTGTTACTGAAACTAAACCGAGACAAGCAGACAAGCACATCTAGAGCCTTCATCAGTGTTACTGAAACTAAACCGAGACAAGCAGACAAGCACATCTAGAGCCTTCATCAGTGTTACTGAAACTAAACTGAGACAAGCAGACAAGCACATCTAGAGCCTTAATCAGTGTTACTGAAACTAAACCGAGACAAGCAGACAAGCACATCTAGAGCCTTCATCAGTGTTACTGAAACTAAACTGAGACAAGCACAGCTACAGCCTTCATCAGTGTTACTGAAACTAAACTGAGACAAGCAGACAAGCACATCTAGAGCCTTCATCAGTGTTACTGAAACTAAACCGAGACAAGCAGACAAGCACAGCTAGAGCCTTCATCAGTGTTACTGAAACTAAACTGAGACAAGCAGACAAGCACAGCTAGAGCCTTCATCAGTGTTACTGAAACTAAACCGAGACAAGCAGACAAGCACAGCTAGAGCCTTCATCAGTGTTACTGAAACTAAACTGAGACAAGCAGACAAGCACAGCTACAGCCTTCATCAGTGTTACTGAAACTAAACTGAGTCAAGCGTTTTGGTTCTAGTGCCTTCACCAGTGTAGATACACTTTAATGATTCTCTCTGCCTGAGTGGTATTGAACAGCTACCAGCAGTGCTTCTCTCCCCTCTGTGTACATCCTGCTTCCAGATGCTGTGTGGCTTATTCACATTGCAGCCTGAGGGCTCAGAGCTAGTGAAGGCCCAATCCCCCCACTCTCCTGCTGCTCACCCCAGGACCGGAGCTCACAGGCAGCCTCTCATCTCAGCACGCCCAGGGTGTGTAAACAGAGCTCTGGAGCGCAGAGATACCAAGCCCTGAGGACTGCAGCCAGCGCTCCACAGGACACACAACAAGCACGCCACAGTCTGGCAGCGCGCCGTCGTCAAGATGGAAGAAATACTCAACATCGAAATGAGTCTTCAGTAAATGTTTCCCGTGAAACACCAGCCCAGCCATTTAGAGAGGCTTCTTTCCAACTCAAAGTCCTGTACTGTCCTGTCACAGATTCAGTTGGGTTCCCCACAGTAACAGCACAGCACGCTCTGTGTATGACAGACCCTCCCTCCTCTCTCTCCCCTCTCCCTTTACCTCAGGTTTATATAAATTAATCTGTGGTGTGTCTCTTATAATCTGTTTAAAATAGGAGACACATTTTTACACAGAGAATTGTGAGGGTCTGGAACCAACTCCCCAGTAATGTTGTTGAAGCTGACACCCTGGGATCCTTCAAGAAGCTGCTTGATGAGATTCTGGGATTAATAAGCTACTAACAACCAAACGAGCAAGATGGGCTGATGGCCTCCTCTCATTTGTAAACTTTCTTATGTTCTTATGTTCTTATATTTATCAGGGTTGGGTGTCTCTCCCTAATCGTGTTGAGAGTGTGTTTCATTCTGTTGCACTCCTTGTATAACTGACCCACCTCCAGGCACAGCAAAGCGTTCAAGAGAATGAAACTCTCAATGTGATGAGAGGCAGCCACCTGAACCTTTCCATTACATTTCATACATTATATAGAAGGTCTTCTTCCTTATCTGAAGCTCTGTCTCACCTGAAAGTGGCTCTTTGACCTTCTTCTCCTCCTCCTTCTCTCCCTCTCTCTCTTCCTCCACTCGCTCCCCCTCTCTCTCCAGGGACAGTTTGTCGGCCTGGGACTCGTGCCGGATCTTACCCCCCAGGCCGATCTTCAGGAAAGAGAGTCTCCTCTTGGGGTCCCCTCCCCCTCACTCTCTGGGGGCTCGGCTCTCATTCGACAGGCTCTCCTGCGCTTCCCAGGGAGACGGCTGTGCACACCAGAGGGGGTGGGGTGGGGACAGAGAGTGGAGGGAAAGAGGGGAGAGGAAGGCAGGGGAGAGGGAGAGGGAAGGAAAAGAGAGTGGGAGGGACACGTGAGGAGGAAAGGAGAAGGAGGGGGAGAGAGGGGTGTTAGACGGGGTCTGCTGTGTTTAAAATATTTCAGATTACACTGTCATGTTTCTGACCACTGGAGGTGTGTAGCTGGATATCTTGCCCCTCTGTAACTGTGAGCTACAGAGGGGACAGAAATCACAGCTGCACAAGCCACCTCGTGGTGCAATCAGACCACCTCTGCACTTCCACTGAGATTTAAGGAGTCTTTTCAGAAGCACACTCATTGAAAACAGATATTTGGTAGAAGTGCAATCAGCATTTCCTAATTCAATGGCAGTACAATGGTAATCCAATGGCACTCTAATGGCAATGCAATAGCAATGCAATCGTTCAAGGCAGCTACTCCAATAAAATAAGAAAGTCGTGACACTTTTCACGTTACAGTTTGGATTTCTCTGCCCCCCCTCTGCCACGCGCAGGGCACTGCCTCCTGTCTATTCCACAGCGGAGCTACAGGCAGGCAGCTAGAATACAAACTCCAGTATGAACTCCAGTAAAGCCAAGGTCTTCAGCCTGGAGAAACACTGAATCATGTCAAAACTTGTTTGAAACTGCTCTGTAGCTCACAATAAAACAATAAAACAATAAAGCAATGCAGCTCTCAGCAGATAACAGAGTTATTCCCAGGTATACTGAGCTGCACTGACCTCAGTGATTTGGAGGGCTTTACATAGGGGCTAGAGATAGAGGAACACAGAGAGGCATAGAGAGAGAGAGAGAGAGAGAGAGAGAGAGAGAGAGAGAGAGAGACAAACTCAGCATACTGGGAGAGAGAGACAGACACACTATACTGGGAGAGAGAGAGAGACAGGCACACTCACTATACTGTACTGTACTGTGTTGCACTGTATTGTATTGCTCTGTACTGTGTTGCACTGTATTGTATTGCTCTGTACTGTGTTGCACTGTACTGTACCACACTCTGTACCTCAGTATGGATATCGGCTCCACAGAGCTCCTGCGGCTGCTCTTCCTCTTGTCCTTCTCAGAGGACCTGCTGGGGGTCTTCTCCTCCCCAGGGGTCCCCTTTCCCCTGATGGAGCTGCGCAGCCCCTTGCCCAGCTTGCCCAGGGTCTTGAGAGGGGAGACCCCTCGGATCCTGTCCAGGGTCCCCTCAGGGGCTGCTGCGCCTCTTCCTTCAAGGGATCCGGGAGGGTCTGGCGGGCTCTCCCCTCTTCCTCAAAGGGGTTCGCCCCACCTCCCTCCTCCTCCTCCTCGAAGAGGTTTGCCCCCCCGTTCATTGTTCCCAGGATGAGCGCTCCGGGGGCTGTCGATGGCGTTCCCAGCTTCCTGCTGCGCTTGGAGCCTCGGAGCTTCCCAGGCAGGCTCTTCAGGACCGGCATCGTGGCTCCAAGCCCTGAGAGAAACAGTCTGGAGATAGGAGGAGGGGGGGAAGGGGGAGAGAGGGTGAGGGAGAGTGAGAGATCAGAGAAGGAGAGATTAGAGAGGTCCAAACTCCTGCCACAAACACTCAATATCTAACCCCAGAAAAGATACCAGGACCCCTCTGGAACCTGAGCTCTCAGAGGCTTGTTTTTGGAAAGAAGCTTTTATCAATTATCTTATTATCCCTCGGCCACATTTTGCACAGGTTTAATAAGATGCGTGACTGTCAGCTAATTATTCACTTATAAGAGGCAGTGTGGTCCAGTGGTAAAAGTCCAGGGCTTGTAACCAGAAAGTCACCAGTTCTAATCCAACCTCTGCTACTGACTGACTCATTGTGTGACCCTGAGCAAGTCACTTAACCTCCTTGTGCTCCATCCTGCGGATGAGATGTTAAATCAATGTCCTATTGGAAGTAACTCTGCATATAATGCACAGTTCACAGCCTACCTCTGTAAAGCGCTTTGTGATGGTGGTCCACTATGAAAGGCGCTATATAAAAACATTATTATGTTAGTAGCTGATCAGTCACGCAATTTCACGAGGTATTCTAAAACAATAAAACAATAACAAATAATGGTGGCGGCTTTTCGCCAGTCGTACATTTATAACTAGAACACAGTAGAAATAATAATATATACACAGAGGGCAGGCACCCTGCCACATATGGGAAAGGGGGTGAAGTCAGCGTGAATTGAGTAACCATTTGCAGTGTTTTTCCGGTGTTTACTGACTGTACACCGATTTCATTTTTTTCTATCAGGGGTGCTTTATCAGTTTATAGCCCTAGTTATAGTGTACACACCAGGGTGGTTTTGCAGGGGCCAGCTAAAGAATATTCCCCTGGAAAAGAGACTAGCACTGCTCCCTGTCACACAGAGATACCGAGAGTCTCGCTGGAATAAATCCCTCCCTTTAAAAGTATCAGATTTCTTTATTTACTCATCATGAACCCTGTTGACTGTGCAGCAGGTTGCTGGTGCTGTGCTGATCAATGCCATCGTTCTCAGTGACTGTGCAGCGGGTTGCTGGTGCTTTGCTGATCAATGCCATCGTTCTCAGTGACTGTGCAGTGGGTTGCTGGTGCTTTGCTGATCAATGCCATCATTCTCAGTGACTGTGCAGTGGGTTGGTTGCTGGTGCTGTGCTGATCAGTGCCATCGTTCTCAGTGACTGTGCAGTGGGTGGGTTGCTGGTGCTTTGCTGATCAATGCCATCGTTCTCAGTGACTGTGCAGTGGGTTGCTGGTGCTTTGCTGATCAATGCCATCGTTCTCAGTGACTGTGCAGTGGGTTGGTTGCTGGTGCTGTGCTGATCAATGCCATCGTTCTCAGTGACTGTGCAGTGGGTTGCTGGTGCTTTGCTGATCAATGCCATCGTTCTCAGTGACTGTGCAGTGGGTGGGTTGGTTGCTGGTGCTTTGCTGATCAATGCCATCGTTCTCAGTGACTGTGCAGCAGGTGGGTTGCTGGTGCTTTGCTGATCAATGCCATCGTTCTCAGTGACTGTGCAGTGGGTGGGTTGGTTGCTGGTGCTTTGCTGATCAATGCCATCGTTCTCAGTGACTGTGCAGTGGGTTGCTGGTGCTTTGCTGATCAATGCCATCGTTCTCAGTGACTGTGCAGTGGGTTGCTGGTGCTTTGCTGATCAATGCCATCGTTCTCAGTGACTGTGCAGTGGGTTGCTGGTGCTTTGCTGATCAATGCCATCGTTCTCAGTGACTGTGCAGTGGGTTGCTGGTGCTTTGCTGATCAATGCCATCGTTCTCAGTGACTGTGCAGCGGGTTGGTTGCTGGTGCTTTGCTGATCAGTGCCATCGTTCTCAGTGACTGTGCAGTGGGTTGCTGGTGCTTTGCTGATCAATGCCATCGTTCTCAGTGACTGTGCAGTGGGTTGCTGGTGCTTTGCTGATCAATGCCATCGTTCTCAGTGACTGTGCAGCGGGTTGGTTGCTGGTGCTTTGCTGATCAATGCCATCGTTCTCAGTTTATTCTCTGCTTCAGACCAGCAGCTGAGCGAATGCAGCTGGGGAGGAGATATCCAAGCTGAGGAAAATCTAACGGAACGGGAGTCAATCAAACCTGACGCTTTCCTAGGGGTCTCTGTGGATAGCTCCACCCTACCCAGTCACAGCTCAGATCAGCTGGTCACAGCTGTCGTGTAATTAACAAGGTGTTTTCCAATGAAGAACCCCAGTCAAATACATGAATCTAAAAGGAGAGAAACTCATTACGGTATTTAGGGATCCCCTGAAAAATAAACGCTGAAAAGGATCAGGCCCAGTTCTGACTAACGACAGCAGAGCTGCTAGAGATGCATTCAAGATGCTCTCAGAGCCATTCCACAGTGTGTCTGAGTTCCTCTCAGCAGGCTGTGTGAACGGAACAGTTTATTTAACTGAAAGCGCTGTGCGGCTCTGCAAGGAGACAGGACAAATAAACAGGACCCGCTGTTTATTGTTATTCCAGATAATGTGTCTCAGTGATGCAAAGCAAACACTAGCCTGTCCAAGCTGCACAGCGCAGGTCCCCTCGCTCAGCAGTGAGGAATGAAAGCCTGGGGTTCAAACTCCTAATGATCCCTCAGGAAGAAAAACAAAATAAACACAACACAGGCACAGAGAGAGGGAGACATACAGAGAGACAGGCAGGCAGGCAGGCAGGCAGAGAGACAGGCAGGCAGGTAGGCAGAGAGACATGTAGACAGAGAGAGAGAGAATTGCAGACAGAGAGGGAGACATACAGAGAGACAGACAGGCAGGCAGGCAGAGAGGCAGACAGACAGACATGCATCTCTGTGTGGACTTTATCAATGAAGGATTGCATTAATCATAATCAGATTGACTTTCAAAACACAGCGCCCTTTGACTGAGCAGGTATGAAACAGATACCAATAATCATGTGACTGCTTCAACCCCCTGCCCTCCCCTGATTTATCACTTATATTCTGGTTGGACGTTTCTGTGAGAATCCCGAAATCATGTCAGATAGAAATGCAAACAACAAATACAAGCACAGGCAAAGACATCAGAGCCTCTTGAAAACAGCTGTGTGCACATTCCTGCAGATAAATAAACCATTCAAACACCCCATCGTGTGATCCAGCTCTCTATAAAGACATGCATCTCACAGCCTCAGAGCCAAAGCACAGCATTATTCCAGATGGGACACAAACTGAACACAAAACATTGCAACATGACAGCTAAGAACAGGCTGAACTGTTTAGCAGATCAGAGATACCCCTTCTCATAGTGTACTGCTTTGGTATCCCCTGGTAAAAGCACAGGTAGAACTCAAAATAAACAAGATTGTTCCAGTTGCCAGAACAGGAAATTCTCCCGTGCCGATTACCTCACCATAATTAAAAACCCAAAACACAGGCAGATCCTAACCAACTCCAGAATTAGTGACCACAAGCTGCGGATTGTGAAGAAGTCAGACACACATATTCAATCAATCTGGCAGAAAGAGAAGGAGCTTTCTTTAAGATGTCCATTACATGAGAGTAGGTGTTAAACTTCATGCTGATATTGGACTCAGCTCTCACCAAGATAAGCACCAACTAAGACATAGCTTCTTTTACTGTAAACTAATGTGATCCAGCTGCGTTTCCTTCCATCTGATGATGTATATCCTTCTGCCTGGTGTTTGCAGCTGAAGTGTAATGCTGGTTCCATTGATCAGCCTATTTTTCCTCCCTGGTGCATC
This sequence comes from Acipenser oxyrinchus oxyrinchus, assembly GCA_030684275.1. NCBI lineage: Eukaryota > Metazoa > Chordata > Actinopteri > Acipenseriformes > Acipenseridae > Acipenser > Acipenser oxyrinchus. Next base: position 5,562,727 of record CM060281.1, on the reverse strand, counting down.
AGCACACACACGGCTGCAAGCTGGTCAGGGATCAACCACAGTGCAGCCTCCTAGCGCATCAGCATGACAACAGTCTGGATTGAGCTGAGTAAAAACTACAAATCTTTTTGGAGACAAGAAAGAGGCAGCAGAAACCTGTGTGCAGTGTTGCAGCCTGCAGCCTCCTCATTGGAAGTGCACAGTACGGGCTTTCACACACCTGATATACATGCTCAGTATTTGTGAATGCGTTTGCTGCATTCACTTTGGCAAGGCTTGTACGGCTTGTCATGCCATTTGAATTTGAGTTTGAGTTTAAATCCCAGTTTCTGGTTTCAGTCGCTGACTCGGTCAATGTTTGACCTTCAATAACCCGGCTGCTTCCAGTAAACAAACAGCTGAAAAGTACCAGATCTCAAGAGATTGTGTGTGTGATAGAGACCCTGCGAGAGCTGAGCAATACAGCTAAACATGCCTGTACAGAGAGGAGGGGAGAGGAGACAGAGGGATGAGGGAGATGAGGAGAGAGGGAGGGAGAGAGGAGAGAGGATTAGGGAGAGAGGGAGAGAGTCTGGGGAGGAGAAAGAGGGAGAGAGGGGGGAAAAAGGAGGAAAACGGGAAGAGAGGAAGTGAGAGAGAGGTTGAGAGAGGCACTGAGAGGGGAAGGAGTAAGGAGAGATTGAGAGAGGGAGAGAGTTTGAGAGAGTGAGAGATGGAGGGGCGTATAAGGGGGGGTCGTATAGGAGGAGTGGGGTTGTATAGGGGAGAGGGGCATATAGGGGGAGAGGGGAGGGGGGTTATCTGAGTTGTGTTCATGTTTGTTGTTTAAATGCTTTGGCAAAACATAATTTATTTTGTCATGCCAATAAAGCCTGAGAGAGGCAGTGAGAGGTTGAGAGAGAGGGTTGAGATGTTGAGAGGCAGTGAGAGGTTGAGAGAGACAGTGAGAGGTTGAGAGAGAGGGTTGAGATGTTGAGAGAGGCAATGAGAGGTTGAGGGAGGGGGTTGAGATGTTTAGAGAGGCAGTGAGAGGTTGAGAGAGAGGATTGAGATGTTGAGGGAGAGGGGGTTGAGATGTTGAGAGAGGCAATGAGAGGTTGAGAGAGAGGGTTGAGATGTTGAGAGAGGCAATGAGAGGTTGAGAGAGAGGGTTGAGATGTTCAGAAGAGGCAGTGAGAGGTTGAGAGAGACAATGAGAGGTTGAGAGAGAGGGTTGAGATGTTGAGAGAGGCAGTAAGAGGTTGAGAGAGAGGGTTGAGATGTTGAGAGAGGCAATGAGAGGTTGAGAGAGAGGGTTGAGATGTTGAGAGAGGCAATGAGAGGTTGAGAGAGAGGGTTGAGATGTTCAGAGAGGCAGTGAGAGGTTGAGGGAGAGGGTTGACATGTTGAGAGAGGCAGTGAGAGGTTGAGAGAAAGGGTTGAGATGTTGAGAGAGGCAGTGACAGGTTGAGAGAGAGGCAGTGAGAGGTTGAGATAGATGGTTGAGGTGTTGAGAGAGGCGGTGAGAGGTTGAGAGAGAGGGTTGAGATGTTCAGAAGAGGCAGTGAGAGGTTGAGAGAGAGGGTTGAGATGTTCAGAGAGGCAGTGGGAAGTTGAGAGAGGCAGTGAGAGGTTGAGAGAGAGGGTTGAGATGTTGAGAGAGGCAGTGAGAGGTTGAGAGAGAGGGTTGAGATGTTGAGAGAGGCAGTGAGAGGTTGAGAGAGAGGGTTGAGATGTTGAGAGAGAGGGTTGAGATGTTCAGAGAGGCAATGAGAGGTTGAGGGAGACGGTTGAGATGTTGAGAGAGAGGGTTGAGATGTTGCGATAGAGGGTTGAGATGTTCAGAGAGGCAGTGAGAGGTTGAGGGAGAGGGTTGAGATGTTGAGAGAGAGGGTTGAGATGTTGAGAGAGGCAGTTGAGATGTTGAGAGAGGGGGTTGAGATGTTCAGAGAGGCAGTGAGATGTTGAGACAGGCAGTGAGAGGTTGAGGGAGATGGTTGAGATGTTGATAAAGAGGGTTGAGATGTTGAGATAGAGGGTTGAGATGTTCAGAGAGGCAGTGAGAGGTTGAGGGAGAGGGTTGAGGTGTTGAGAGAGAGGGTTGAGATGTTGAGAGAGGCAGTGAGATGTTGAGAGAGGCAGTGAGAGGTTGAGGGAAGGAGTGAGATTGTCAGAGAGCCATGCTTCTGGGAAACCCCTGTTATTGTAGGAAATTCTTAGAACAGGAAGTACTGCAACATCCAGTCAGCTGGGAGGTAGAGAGGAGAGGTGAGAGGGAATGAGTAGAGAAGATAGGTCAAGAGAGTTTTCTAAAACATATTTAACTAGACTCTCACAAATCATCTACAATGGCAATGCAGGCAGACAGACACGGGCAATACACTGGCAATGCAGACAATACTTCCTTTTCTGTTGCTTTTAATAGACAGCCAGCAGTTCAGTTTTAACAACCAGTAATCTCAGATTCCTCTCCTATAAGAGTTTACCACAGTAATCTCAGATTCCTCTCCTATAAGAGTTTACCACAGTAATCTCAGATTCCTCTCCTATAAGAGTTTATCACAGTAATCTCAGATTCCTCTCCTATAAGAGTTTTCCACAGTAATCTCAGATTCCTCTGTTTTTTTTCAAGTGTTATACTGTGTATTTAGTTTACCCTGGTTTCTGTTTTTAAGGTGTTTTACCATACCGGATGTTTACTGTGCTTTATTACACTTTACTATGGATTTACTGTGCTTTATTACACTTTGCTATGGATTTACTGTGCTTTATTACACTTTACTATGGATTTACTGTGCTTTATTACACTTTGCTATGGATTTACTGTGCTTTATTACACTTTGCTATGGATTTACTGTGCTTTATTACACTTTACTATGGATTTACTGT